>VZRI01003397.1:194523-216531 GCA_013397515.1 Upupa epops
CCCCCCATCCCCTCCAAGCGCCATCGCTAGAGGCAGCTCGGGGTCTCAAGGGCAGTGTCCTGAGTCGCCCCCACCCCAGCTGCTCCTGTTCTAAGGCAGGACTGCCTTCTCCCAGCCTTTTGCTCCCGCCCCAGCACCCAGCTGCGCCAGAGCCAAGGTCCCTGCGCTGGGAGGGGAGAGCAGATCAGCAGGCACGTTCACCCTTGAGCGGGGACAGGTAGTGACTGTCAGCTGCGGAGCACGCGAGGGCTGCAGCAACCACTGTGCAAGAGCAAACTGGGCCCGAGCTGAACTGAAGAGCTCAGAACGGAGCTTCCCTGCTGCCCTCCCGATTGATTCCTGCTCTGTGCAGGAGGAGCAGAGCTGTGCTGGGGGCAGCGAGCAGGGACTGGCGGCATCCAGCACTGCAAGCAGCAGTGCAGCAGCTGCCTGTTGCAGGGAGGAGACAGAGAGAGGTCCCCCTGCTCGGTGGCAGAAGGGCACTGGAGACGCCACGCCGGGAACGTGCTGTGACCCACATTGGCAGAGCGGGGCTGTCACACTCCGTTCTCGTCAGCCCTCCCCTCGGACGGGCTCTGCACCGTGCCTGCTGCTGGGAGGGTCTGTAGGGCTCTGCTCCCCATAACCATCAGCAGCCGGGAGGGAAGAGCTTTGTCAGCTCTGCTTTACAGGGCTACCCGAAACAAACAGCCCCCTGCAGCCGCCTTTGCTCTGGGCTGGGAAACTGCCCCCTCGACGGCGGCCGCCCCAGCTGGTAGCTCCTGGGGCTGGGCACTGCGGTGCCACCCGGAGCAGGCTGAGCCCGGTGATGACAGAAGCCAGTTAACCAGCCCTCCCCGCAGGCTCCGAGGGGACCCGTGGGGTCCCGCAGCAGAGCCCCCGCTGGCTCCCTCCCGTAAAGCCCCCCGCACCCACCTGTGCTGTCGTCGTAAACCACGGTGGCCGACCGCCACTTGAGGTACTGCACGAGGTCCAGGATGGCATGGCTGAGGGACGCGTAGTCGGGGTACAGGTTGACGTAGAAGGTGTCCTTGTTATCCAGGGGGTGGTGCTTCCAGCGCAGCTGGATGTGGGGCACTTCCAGGGCGTTGCAGATGGACTGCACCGCGTTGGTGCAGGAGCCTTGCGAGGGCCCGAATATGGCCACCACCCCCAGGGCCAGCTGGTCACAGGCTGCGGGAGGAGAAGGAGTCAGGGGTGCGGTGGGGCTGCACCCCCCGAGAGGGGAGAGGGAAGCCCGGAGAGGAGCCCAGTTGTTTTCCAGCAGAGGGTTTTCTTCGCTCTGTCCGGCCTTCACAGCATCACCCACCCCGAGGGCCGGGCAGAGACCCCGGCAGACCGTCCAGTCCGACCCCAGCCCTTGCTCAGGCTTCACTGGGAAACAGAACTGCACGGGGGCTGCGGTGTAAGGGGGGGTTTCTCAGAGGAGCAGGGGAATTGAGAGGGGAGCAGCCGGAGACCCCGGCCCCGTGTGTGCCCTCCCCTCTGGCAGAGCTTTCTGTTCTCCCAAACCAGAAGCAGACTCAGTCTGCCCTCAGGTCAGCAGCCCCAGAGCCTTCGCTGCTCCCTCCCATTCCTTCCCTAGGTCAGGGAACTGAACTGGGCTGCTGCTGGCTGATAACAGAAACCCGGGTCGGGAGGGGAAGGGATGGGGAGGGAAGGGAGCACCCCAGCACTCGGGGTGCGACCTGGGCACCGCAAGGGGCTGCGTGGGGTTTGCAGAGGGAGGATCGGAGCAGTTGTCCCCCTGCTGTTACAGTGCCTGGGGGACTCCTCTGGATCTCTGGCTGCAGCAGGGGCTCTGGGCGGACAGTGCCTTCGTGGCCCCCAAGCTGCTCTCTTTACCTTTCTTGGTGGCTTCGAAGCTGTCGTGGAAGTGGATCCTCTGGATGTCGTAGGTCAGGGTGGTGTTGGGCAGCAGGGTCCTGTTCCTGTTGATGATGTTGGCGGAGAACCTGAAGGCCTGTTCCTCGGCACTCATGACCTGCGTGTTGGGGCCATCGGGGTACTCGAAGATCCCCCCTGCAAGAGAGGACACAGCCAGCGCTGAGCCACGCGGCTTGGATCGCTCTGGGGCAGCGGGGAGAGGGCAGAGCCGGGACAGTGAGCAAGGACCCAGGGCATCAGGGCATCCCTGGGCTGAAGGAAAGACACTGAAGCATCGGGGCGGAGGGGGAAGTCAGGGTGCTCTGTGTTGGTCCAGGAGAGAGCTCAGAGTGCCTGTGTGCGGGGTGGTAGGGAGCACCCTGAAGGCCTTGGAGTGTTGTGAAGGGGCAGGGGAGCGGGTTCCTCACAGCCTAAGGATGAGGCCTTGGGAGGTGCAGACAGGCTGAGCCGCAGAGCTGCTCCAGGGCTGTGTCTGAGGAGTGACTGCGGCTCAGAGCTGGCACCAGGCTCCTCTGCTCCTCGTCCACCCACCCCCAGTCCCCCGGCAGGAGCAGGCGGTGCAGCGCTGCGCTCGCTGTGGCAGTGCCGTGCTGAGTGCCCTTCTCATCTTCTCTCGCTCCCCATGGTCAGTTCTCCACCTTCTTCATTCCGACCAGCAGGGACCGGCGAATTCGCCTCCCCTCCAGCTCACCGCATCAGTGACACCCATCGCGGCGGCTCCCCCTGCGCCGGAGCTGCGGGGGCAGCGGGCTGGTGTCACAGGAGCCCTGGCTTTCTCGGCTCCGTGTCCTCAGCTCCCCACTGCAGCCCCTCTGCCCAAAGCGGATCGGAGCGGGCGTGCAGTCGGTACCCGCTCGCCCCTGGTTCTGAGGTGCCCGGTGCCCCTCGCAGCCACGGAGAGGCTCACAAACCACAACAGCTCCCGGCTGCGTGAGACGGGCCAGCGCCGCCGGAGCAGATGGCCTGCGGCTTCATTAGCAGAAGGGGAATCTTCCTCTCCGATTGAAGGGGGCCTGAAAACGTTTTGTTACAGACAACAGATGTCCGCTCAGCCCTCCCAGCTCTCAGGCCGCCTCACGGATCCTCCGCCAGAGCCAGAGCCCCGTCCCTGCAGCCGCGCTGGTGATTCGGGACCAGTTTGGCCAGAGCTGGGCTGCTCAGCACACGCAGAGGTCTGCGACCCCCGGGTTGGGTTCGCTGCCGGTGCTGCCGCTGCCCAGACCCCTTCCTCCGCTGCCCTGTTCGAGCGGTGGGGTCGGGCGCTGGGAGATGCTCCAGCGGGAGGGTCGGTGCCTCCCCGGGCAGGACAGACCGGCCGTTACCCTGGGGCTTGATGGAGCCGTCCTTATTGCTTCTGACTTGTGAGTGTCTGGGTATCAATCACCAGGCATTGTTCGTTATCGTCTACCGTTAACGAGGGCTAATTGCTCTCCGGGGGATGGCAGCTCCTGGGGGAGCCGGCTCATTAGAAACAGCCTCACGGCTACTGATTTCCTTTGATGGCCACTGACATCGCTGCCGAGGGTGGAGTTTTAGGAGCTCCCAGAGCAGGTGCCTGAGGGTCTCCTTGAGATCCGGACCAGAACACTAGTAGGGCCGGGGCTGGCGGTGCAGCATCTCACTCAGAGCAGCAGAACAGCCCCTGTGTGACTCTGGAACCACCCGCAGCCCTGCTGATGCCTGGGTCTGCTTGGCCAGGCTGCACCTCTCCAGCCCAGGAGATGATGCTGGGAGACCCTTGGGATGGCCCAGGAGGGAGCCCGGTTCCCGGGTGGGACGGGAATCCTCTCCCAGCGTCTGCTGAGCTGCGGCCGCGCAGGCTGCCTGCGGTCGGAGGTATTTTTAGCTCTGCTGGGAGCAGAGGCGCCCGGAGTCAAAGTGCTCCAGGTTGTCACTCTCTCCTCTCTCCCCCTTTTTAACAAAACAAACAGCTCCGGCGTCGCAAGGAGGCTCCGGCAGCCCTGGGTGCGCGGTGTGATCTCTTCTCTTTTACTCGCTGTAAAACCAGGGAGTTGCTTAGCTTTGAAGAACTATTTCTGATCACACTTCCCTCTCCCCCGCTGACAGTGTTGTTAACACATTCAGACAGCTTTGACAGTCTCTTTCCTTGTGACATCCTGGAAGAAATACTTGTTTTGAGTTAGCTCTTGAGAGGATGGAGCTGACGGGGCCCCTCTGGGGCCACACGAGCTCCTGCCTCCCCCCGGCAGCCCCCGAGCCCAGGGATGGCTGCCTTGTGCGGGGCTGGCTTTTCTCTGCGGTTACCAGGCGCTGCAGAAGAGCAGGGCTGGCTGTGGCGGCCGTTCAGCCCCTGCTCCTGGGCTCTGGTTTGGGGACAGGAGGAGCAAAGGGACCAGCACACAGAATTCGGCTCCTTTTCCCACCCGGGAAGCGCCAGCCCTGCAGGGACCAGAGCAGAGCCCCCGGCCCCCATCCTCCCCAGGCTCCCGCGTGGGCTGCCCTGGCGCAGCTCAGGTGCCTGCGGCAGGACTGGGAGAGGCTCGGGGCAGGGGACAGGACTTTGCCAGCTGGCTGCACCAGACCTCCTGGGAGCGGGAGGGCCTCTCTCAGCTCCGTCAGTGGGTTTGGGTTTTGGCAGAAGGAGAGAGCAGTGGGATCTGAGCTCCTGTCTCCAGGAGCCGCTGCTGCTGCCGCATCAGCCCTGTCGCTTCACCCGGGCTCTGCTGAACGCGAGGCAGCACAGCCTGGGTCCTGGGCAGGGCAGAGGAGAGGGACCCTGTGCGAGAGGGACCCTGTGCGGGAGCTGCTTCCTACTCCCAGCACTGGCCCCCCGGGGGGCTGTGGCTGGGAACACGGGGTGGGGGGGGAGCCGGCGCCTGCATCGCTCACACTCTCACCCTGCCTCTGCCCCCCGTGCAGAATTAGGGGTGGTCTGACCATCCCTCAGCAGCTTCCCCAGCCCTCAGGCCCGGGCCATTCCCAGCTCTATGGCCTGAGGCTGCAGGTTTGTTCTGCAGCCACAGACTGACCAAGCCAGTCCCCTGTCCACGATGCCCTGCAGGAGATGGAGCCAAGCGGGGCTCTGCCCAGCCCCACCCTGGGCTCTCCCCACTCCAGTAGCCCTGCTAGGGGGTCTGTGAGTGTTTGGCTCAGATTTGCTGCCTGACCCCCTTCAGCAGAGACAAGAGGAGATGCAGGGGAGGGCTGGGGACAGACACAGTGCCTGGGAGCTTCCTGTTTGCTCGGAGCCAACAGAAACCGATGTGAACATTCCGCTTTCTGATGCCAGCAGCAGCCCCACCGCCAGCACCAGGACCCTAACACAGGGATGGTCCCACCTGCAGCCGCCTGCCCCAGCCCAGCTCCCCCTCACTGCCTCTCAGGGGCTCCTGGGGACCCCACAGCAGCTGGGGAAGGAGCCGTTGGACTGAGCAACCCCCCAGCTTCTGCAGCACCACGCAAGAGCAGGTGCTTGCTGGGCAGCACCAGGAACGGGGGAACAAAGCCAGAGCAGGGAGTCTCGTGTCCCGTTTGGGGGATCTTCTCCCCCCTGAACACAGAGCCGTGGCAGCAGGGTGAGCTGCTCCCCGGAGACGGCTTCTCCCTCGTTTCCCATTGAGTCTCATCTCGCTGGCAGCGAGGGGGGCCGTTCCCTCCGCGTGGGGGCTGCTTCACGGCCGAGCAGCCAAGTGGCAGAGAAAGGCGTCAGTAATGCTCCTGCGTAGATGAACCGAGCGGAGCTGCTGCGGCTGACCCGGGCGAGCGAGCACTTGGCTCCCTCGAGATGAGGAGTTAATGGGATGTGGTGGGTTGGGTTGTCGCTGACAAGCGTTTAGGGCCAGGCTGGGCAGCTGGGCCACCACAAACCCCGACCTGGCTCCCTGGTGCCTGCACCGCAGAGCTGGGGCTCAGCAGGGCACCAGCACCCGCGCAGGATGCGGCCTGCAGGCTCCATCCTCTTCTTCGTTAGCAGCTCCCATTCGTGCGGCCGAGTTGGCAGCGGGTGCTGTGCCAGCGCTTTGAAGAGCTGCCGTGCTGTTGGACACGGGGCACCGGGCACCGGGCACCGTGACCCGGCCCGGGGGGCCGATCAAAGCACTAAGCTGTGCTCAAAGGCTGCCAGCAGCACTGCGGAGGGGTTCAGTCGCCCAGCCGACCGACTCTGTGGGGATCTGTACACTTCTCATTTGCACAGCCTGCGCTCCCAGGGAGAGGGACTTCTGGACCCGTTTCTGAGGCAGGCTCAGCTAATGGAACAGGCAGGCGGCACCGCGGTGCCCTGGGGGTAGATTCCCATCGCTGTCAGGACAACGGGAGCGCCAGGAAAGGGCAGAGCTCACAGCATTGCCCACCCCTCCACCAGTGACCAGCCTCAAGAAACCCCCGCGAGGGCAGAGCTGCCTGAAGGAGCCCAGTGATTCCCCCAGTGAGTCCCTGTTTCCCTCACTGGTGCCTGGGAAAGGCTCCCGCAGGCCCTGCAGTGTGATTTGAGGTGGGTGTATTTGTCTGGGGAAGCTGTGGGCTAGCTGTGTTAGGATTGTTCTCGCTGTCAGACGCCGCTGGTAACGGGGTTTGTGTGGGGGCTGCACAGTTGCAGAACGAATCCACAGCCTTTGCTTGTGATGCCGTGGGATGGCTGGGCTGGACCGTGCCCATCAGCATCACTCACTGCTGGGTTGGGGCTGCCTGCCAGCACCGTGTGGGCTGGACTGTGCCCACCAGCACCAGTTTCATCTGGGCTGGACCGTGCCCACCTGCCCTGGTCACATCCACTGCCCAGAGTCACTGGACACTGGGGGAGGAGACCCGGCTGGGACTGAAGAGCAGATCCCTCCCCAAAACCTGTCTGAGACTGCAGACTCAGTGAACTCTTAGAATGGGAGTTGACCCCCGAGAGCAGCAGCTGTCGGTGGGCAGGAGCCCCGCAGAGCGGGAGCAGCAGCACTGGCCCTGCAACCTCTCCACCCCAGGTCTAGAGAGCTTGGCTGGCCATGGGGTGTCAGTTCTCTGTCCCTTTTGCTTCTCTATCAGCTACCAACCCCCGGGTGACCTGGAAATGCCAGGTTCTCCAGGCGTGCAGAGGAAGCAGAAGGTGTCCTGCCCTGAAACGACGCCAGCACTGCGGACACTAAGGCAGGGAGCGAGATCCTAGCCCTCACCGAGGGTGGAACCGAGCAGCAGCAGCAGACTGATTGTTTCTCCTTCTCGTGTTGATGCTTCCAGCACTCAGAGCTCCGAGGGAGAGGGTGAACTGAATAGCAAACGCAGTTTTGCAAATATTGTGACAGATTGTTTGTCATCTGCCCCAAACACTCAACAGTTGGGCTTTACAGGGTTTTTGTGCCTCTCGCTGGCAAGTGGCTCCCGAGAGCTGCTCAGCTCCACCGGTGAGGGGGTTCCGCTCAGGAGCAAAGCCCACACCCCGCTCGATCAGCGTCTTCTGGGGGCTTTCCCCTCCTTTAAGGAAACAGAGGGAGGGAAACACACAGGCAAACACCGAGTCTGCTTCATCTGCTCTGCTCAGGGCACCTTTCCACAGGCAGAGCTCAAAGGTCTGCAGCAGGTTTGCAGAGAGGGGAGCGCACAGCTCTGAAGTGCCCGGGCAGCCGTGGGGCTGCCGGGAGGTGCCAGCAGCTCTTAGATCCTTGACCCCAGCCAAGAGCCAGCCCTGGCTGCTCCCTGGGGTTGGGGATCACCCCCACCCTCTGCTCCCCACACTGCTCTGAGCCAAGAGCCTGTTAGGAGCGAGATGGGGGTTTCGCTCCCTATTTCTAGGCGGCTCCTCCAGGGTGTTTGAGCAGGGAGGGTGGAACAGGGGGGCAGCGCAGGCAGACCTTGCTCCTCCCAGCATGGAGGTGGGGACCCCCCAGCCCTGAGAACCCTGAGGAGAAGGCAGCTGCTGCCTCTCACAATCCCGTTTTGTGAGAAATAGAAGGCTGAGGAGCTTTCCTGCTCTCTCTGCCTGAGCAGCAGCGTTCCCGGTGGGAAGGATGCGCCTGCGGTTGGCACTCGGCAGTCGTGCGCAGGGTTCTCTTCCCCTCCTCGTTATCTGTGGTTTTTCATTGCCTAATTGTCAATCCCGAGTGCCCGGGGTAATTACAGCTGAAAGACTGGCTGACTTGAAAGCGGCTCCCGGTCGCGGGGAGCGCGGAGGCGCTGACGGCAGGGTCCTCTCTGGACGGCGCTCTCGTTATTCCCCTGTCGCCGTTTACAAACAGCCGCGGAGCGCAGGGGTCGCAGAGGGATGTCCGGACCTGCCCGACCGCAGAGGACTTTGATATTTGCCTAAATGATCAGAACCAGCTGTCAGGAGGCTTCCCCTCTCATAACAGAGAACGATGCTGTGAAAGCAGCCTGCGCCCAGCCGCGCTGGGTGCCTCTGGCTCTGGGCAGCGTCTGCAGCGCAGGGTCCCCCCATCGCGGTGCTCAGGGTGGTTTGATGCCGCTTCTGGCCGCACGGCCAGTGGGTGCGGGGCTGGCACCAGGGTCCTGCTCCCGACCCTGCGGAAATTCTGTGGGCAGAGAGGTCTGGATGGTGCCCAGCGCCAAGCTCCCTCCCGGGAGCCCACGAAGGGCAGCAGCCACTGCAGGGCACCCCGCGATGCCCTTCCTGGGTGTCCCCTCGCACCCTTGCGTTGGTACCCAGCAGCCAGGGCCACGTTCACCCCGTCAGTGCCCAGCGCTGTGAGCTGCCGCTCCAGGGAGCATCCCGGGAGCCCCGACGGAGCCGAAGGCAGCTCAGCAGGACTGGAGCCGCTAATGAGGCTGAATATTCATTGTTGTGACTAAACAAACGCAGTGACTCACAAATTGGAGTGGGCAGGTTATTAGCCGGGAGCTCTGGAGAGGGGAAGTTTGAAGCCCAGCGCAATTACGGAGGAGGAGGGAGAGCAAAACTCTTATTAATAGCTCCCACGGCAGCTCAGCCCCGCGGTTGTCATCGCGCGGTGCCTCACGCCTCCGGCAGCGCTGACAGCGGGTGGAACCCCCTCCTCTTGTCCCCTCAGCGCCGACCTAACCCCTCGCTTGTTCCCCCCAAAGCTCTGAGGGTTGGGGGTGATTCCAGGGTTCCTGCTCACTCAGGGCTGAGGACCTGCAGCGACATCAATCACGGAGGCTCCGCGTCCGGTGCCTCCAATCGACTCAGGCAGAGCTAATTAACGAGAGCCATCACCCCGTCGTAAACACGAGCAGCACCTCACGCCTCGTTAGCACAGACGGGCTCCAGGGGTGCCGGGGGGGCGGGTAGGGCCCTGGAAGGGTTCCTGGGGTGGTGCCTCCTGACTGACGGAAAATTTCCCGTCCAAACTCTGCAGGCGGTGGTGAAGAGCAGCAGCACCTGGGGACCCCTGCCTCCCCCTGCCCGTTTGTACCCCCCTGGGGCCCTTTGCAGAGCCCCGGCAGCGGCGGCGGAGCTGTAGAGCGAGGGGAGCGTGAAGCAGACCCGGAGAGCTGAGGTGGGTTTGTTGAACTCTGTGCTGCTGGAAGCGTCCCTGTTGTGCGCAGCCTCTCCCGGAGGAGACACAGGGAGCTCCAGCCGGCCCTGCAGTGGGGCAGAGCTCCAGGCTCGGGGTCAGGAAGGCTGCTGTGAGCTCCTTGGCTGCCCAGGAGCAGAGCCTTGCTGGGCTCTGAGGCAGCCGATGTTGCTGGGGATGGCTGGGTGCTGTACAGCGACCTGGGAGCCGAGGGGAAGGTGCACGGGTGTCACTGAGGGCAGGGAGGTTTGTGAGTGGGAGAGGCCGGTGGAGCCCGTGGGGCTGTTACGTGGCAGATGCTCTCCCAGGTTAGTGGGAACAGGGCAGTGTCCGGAGCGTCGGGGGGCTCCCTTAGTTAAAAGCAGCCTGGGGCTGTGGTGGTGGGAGCAGGTGAGTTCCCGTGGGGGGTTCCTGGTTGTGCCGTGAGCTTTGCTGCCCAAACGCTGAGCAAATCTGGATAGAAAGCTTGCAGCGAGAGGGAGGCTCCTCCGAGCTGCTCTGCTCGGCCGCTCTCCCCGTTCCCCTGCAGGGGTTGCAGCCTTTGTCCCCCTTCTCCAGTGGGAAGGGGGGGCAGCTGCTGGGGTGGCCCTGGCGACGGAGATGACCCTGGCTTCCGAGTGGGCGGCACTGGAGACCTTCAGGCTCTGCTCAGGTGCCTCTCGGGCAGACGGTTGAAAGAGCTGCAGCCGAGCTGTTCCGGTGCTGTTGATGGAACCACTTCCCAGCTGACCCCGGTCACAGCTCCAGACAATGAGCTGGAGCAGCCCAACCGCTTCGTGTCTCCCTTGGCTTTGTAGTGTAAAGAGGGTACTCCAGCTTTCTGCTGTGAAGAGAAAAGCCAGACAGCAGCCGGAAGGCAGGAGAAATCCTTTCATGAGCACCGGGTGCTTCACAGCCATTAGATAAACCGGCTCTCCTGGAGCCCACCGGGAGGGGATTCCCCCCGGAGCCGGGCTGGCCCCGCTCAGGTAGGGGGGTGGGTGAGAGAGCTCGCAGGCTTCTCTTCTTCAGAATCCTCCTTCAGAGACCCAGCTCTGGTCCTTGTCCCCCTCCTGTGCCTGAGTCGCTGGTGCCAAGTGCCACTGTCCCGGTAGCCGGCAGCTGGGGCAGCTCCTCGGTTGCAGGGGCTGCAGGCAGATCCCAGCGGCTGCCTCCCTCGTGTTTGGATTCCAGCGGCTGCCTCCCCTGTCCCGGTGCCTCCCTCGTGTTCGTGTTCCTGTCTCTGCAGTTTCTCAGCCCTCGATGGGGAAGGAAGTTCCCAGCTAAGGAAAGGAGACTGCTCGGTGCCCTCTGCTCGGTGCCCTCTGCTCGGTGCCCTCTGCTCGGTGCCCTCTGCTCGGTGCCCTCTGCTCGGTGCCCTCTGCTCGGTGCCCTCTGCTCGGTGCCCTCTGCTCGGTGCAGAGCAGCAGTGGCTGGTGATGCTTTGCTGGCTGGGAAAGCACTTGGAAAATGGCTCAGAGGAGGCTGGGTTTAGCCTGCGGGAGCCCTGGGGTTTCTGCTGCTCTGGGTTGGTGTGAGGAGCTCTAGGTCTGCTGTGATCAGGCTGGAGATGGAGCCCCCACGCTGCAGCAGCGGGGCTGGGGCTGGCTGTCTTAAACCTTCCCTGAGGCAGCTGGGGGGAGATTTCCCAGAGCTGAGCGGAGGGAACTGGGGGTGCCAGGGGAAGCACAGGGGAGAGATCCCTCAGAGCTCCTGAAATGAGGCTGTAGGGGTCTTCCCTGGGTCTGTGGAGGGTGAGCTGTCCCCAGGGAGGTTTTGCCTCTGCCAGTTTGAGGCAGCAGCTTTTGCTGGTGACTCAGGGATTCAGGGCTGTCTCCCACCAGTGAAAGGAGAAGCTGTGCTTGAGCCTCGGTGCCCCCTGTGGGGAGTTTCCTGCGGGGAGAGAGGCTGAAGGCCCTGGGCAGTGACCGAGCTGGGGCAGCCTCGGCCGAGCCTGGGCATCGCTTTGCCCTTCTGTGCAGGATTTGGGGCTCTTGTTAGCTTCCCCTTCACCAAGCGGGGGTTTGAGCTCCCCAGCCGGAGCTGATCTGAGCCAGTCTGAGCTCTCCGAGCACAGAGAGCAGGAGAGACTTCGTCTTGCTGCAGGGCTCCTCCAGCAGCCGCTGCTTGCGAGGCAGCGGGCCAGAGGCACGGGGTGTTGCTGCTGCAGGAGCAGGCAGGGAGCACGGGAGCAGATCCGAGCGCTGCCTGCGGTGCCGAAGGGATAAGCACCGGCGCCTCACTCCGTCCTCTCGGCTCTCGCCCTCCTGCAGTGGAACTAACGCCGAGCAGGCGCCTGAGCCGTGCACAACGGCTGCCTGTGCTGCCCCTCCGCAGGCTTCCGCTGCTTCGAGATCACTAAGCCCTTCCCTGCTTTAATAGGGAATTTTCTGGAGTCGGAGGCAGCGCTGGAAACAGTGGGGCCAATTAGCTGCGGCGTTTGCCCGTGACCTTTGAAGCCTGACTGATTCGCTCCGTGTAAACAGGCTCAGTCTGTCCAGGGGGGTGGTGGATTCTTGGGGTCCCGAGGGAGGGCAGCTCTCCTAAATCAGCCTGGCAGCGTGGGCAGAGGTCGGCGAGCTGAGTCCCGTGGCTGGTGCAGGGATTCTGAGCCCCAGCCCCTTCTGTAAATCCCAGCTGCGGGTGGATCTGCGTGGGGCTGGCCCCAGCGCAGTGACGCAGGGGTTGTCTTGGTGTTGAGTGTTGGGGAGGAGAGCAGTGGGTGCAGGGTCTGCAGCTCCTGGCAGGACAAGGGATTCGCTCTGGTGGTGCCTCTGGCTCCGGCTGTGGTTGATCTCTCTCACCAGAGCAGCTCCCGCAGCCCAGTGCCTGCCTGTCCACTGCTCCCTGTGGGCTGAGGCCAAGCTCCACTCCTGTGTTGGATGACTCCATGAGCGTCTGCTGGGCTCCAGCCCCGCAGCCTGGGGTAGGATGGATGGAGGTGCAAGAGCATCCCAGCCTCAGCACAGTGCTGTCCTCCTTGCGTCTCCATTGCCGCCAGCACCGGTGGGAGGGGAGGCGTCGGGTCAGAGCGCTGCGGAGTCGGCGTGGTCACTGGGCTGCAGCGTGTTTGTACCGTGGCTCTGCTTGCACCAACCAGTCAACCACCACGTGCCAGGGTAGCCCACCCGGGCTCTCAGTGTCTGTGGCTCTGCATGCTGCTGGATGGCCAGTGAAGGTCACGGTGGGCTCTGGGGGCTCCTGACAAACACCGGCTGCCCTTTTGGTGGCCATGTGGGCAGGGATGCCCTGGGAAGGGGGCGGTGTGGGGCTGCACAGGGATCCAAGCTGAATCCCACGAGACTGGGTGGAGGAAAGGGGCACAGAACCGAGGGCCTGAGGAGATTCCTCTGGGAAAGGGTGGGCAGAGGGGGCTCTGTGTAACTGGGAGAAGGCTGGGATGACCGACCGACCAAGGGGGAAACGTTGGGTGGGAAATTGGGTCACAAATCTCTGCCCTCATCAGGCAGAGACAGTTCTATTGGAAAATACCCCCCCCGCGAGAGCTCGGGGGGGATTTACAGTCCAACTAAAGATGCACCACCGGGGAGAGGAACCGTCGGCTCCTCAGGGCTCAGAGAGCCTGTCTGGGCCAAGAGACCACAGGAAACTGAGGGGCAGTAGCTCTGAGGGCTGCTGCTGAAGGACTTTGCTGCTGAGCTGCTCCGCAGCCAACACCTGCTCCTGCACTGCCGTCGCGGGCTGGGCTGGGCACAGGATGGGGGACAGATGCTCTCTGCCCCCAGAAAGGAGTGAGGGAAGGAATAAGGCAGAGCCTTGGGGGTTGGAGAGGGAAACTACAGGAGCTGTAATGAAAATGGTGGTGATGTGAGAGCTGTAGGAAAGGCAGCAGCAACCCTGACCCCCTCCTGGCAGTTCCATCTCCATCACTGCTGATGCTGGGTGAGCCTCTTGCTGTGACCTGGGTGCTGGGCTGAGGGTGCCACCAGCAGTCCTGGAGTCACAGCAGTGAGGTTGTGACCTGGCCTCTCCCTCTGCTCTGGCAGAGCTCTGTCCTTTCTCTGCACCCTCCAGCAGCCCCTGCCCTGACCTCCCTGGGCTCCAGCCCTGCTGCAGTGCAGGCAGCGGTGCCAGCGGCACCAGCTGGGCACCGCGCTTCCATCTGTGCACCGCTCATCAGGAGCGGAGCCACAGACCCTCTTGCTGCAGCAGCACTGGGTGATGGTATCAGAGCAGGCAGAAGCCTGATGACTAGCTCGCTGCAAACAGATGCTCCACGGTTTGTGGGGCCCCCAAAAGCCTGGTGAGGGCTGGCGGTGGGGGTGCTGGCGGTGGGGGTGCTGGGCTGCAGCGGGCCTGACGGGAGATGCCAGCTGCAAGGGTGGCATCTCCGGGGGGGCTCTGCTGGAAGTGGCTGTGGCTTTGTCGCTCGTGTGGGTCACGAAGGGGGTGATAACTGGTGAGTCCTGGCGTGGGGAGGGGAAGCCACTGGGCCCAGTCCCGAGAAGCAGAGGTTGGATGGAAGCCTGGGTGGGCAGCGGCAGGCGCAGCTCTGCCCGGCTGTGAGCGCCGGGTGCCTGTTAAGCTGCTGGTGGAAGAGCCCGCTGTCCCCCGGGAGCTGGGACTTGGCTGTTAGTGGTTTCTGAAGGCTGGCATTGTTGGTGTAACCCCCAGCCCTCACCCGACCTCTGGTCGATAAGAGCCTGTCAGTCTCCTCTCCTCTTTCAGCCTGCAGGTCCCCAGGTGTCAGGCGGGCTGGCTCTGTGGCTGCTGGGGGGAGGCTGTTGGCCGGGGGAAGGGGGTCTCTCCCGCCCTGTCCTGGGCCAGCCTGGCCCCCGCTGCTCCCTGTCCCGCAGCGGTGCCTCTCCCTGGCTGCTTCAGCGTCTGCTTCAGGCTCTCGGCAGGGACCTTGGCACAAGGTGATGCCCTGAATCTGCTGTGTGGGTGAAACCTCCCTGGGGTCTTTGTGTTGCCAGCTATCCCGCTGCCAGAGGCGGGCGGGGCGTGGGGCTGCCCCTGGCTGTTGGGCACCTTGCAGAGTGCCCCCCGGGGTGCCACGCTCGTCACCCTTTGGGTTCCTGCCCTTGGCTCCATAGACCTGCAGGAGGTCTGCAGGGCCCTCTGAGCACAGCTGGTGGTTTCCTGGGGTCTGGGAGGAAGTGGCTTTGAGGAGGGGGGTCTGTGGTTCCCTCGGTAGCCAGAAATCGCCTGACTCTGGGGCCACTTCTGGTGCTGTTGACAGCCGGGAGAAAAGTCAGTGCAAACTCAATAGGGAGCTGGGTCTGGACTCCTCTACGAGATTAGAGCCCCAGGAAAGCCGAGTAAAGAAGAGGAGCCCTCTGTTATGAAGTGGCCCCGCAGCGCAGGCAGTTGGAGAGCGACTGCACCCGGCTGAGCCGACTGCAGACAGAGTGCTCAGGAGCAGGGGGCTTCTGTCCTCACCCCCCTAACGGAATCACCTCTGCTCCTTCAGGGAGTAAAACCCCCTGGGTGAGAAAACGTCAGTGGCAGGGGATGCGGGCAGGGGAGCTGGGTACGGAGCGGTGCCACGCGCAGCGCACTGACCTCTCCAGCAGCAGAAGCACCGAGGGCTCTGCTGGGCTGGTGGCCACGGGTTTGTTCCCAGGCAGGGGAAGAACCCGCAGTGTGCGGAGGTCTGGGGGCGGCGAGAGGAGGGCTGTTACTTCCCAGTGCCAGGAGGGGTTGGGGGTCATTGTGAAATAGCCCAGGGGTCCCTTCTATAGCAGACAGTGCAGGGGTGTTCCCAGTGCCTGCTGAGCCCTCATCCCGTGCCCTGAGGGCCAGGTGGTCTCGCTGATGGTAGCGTGCGAGGGTGTCACCTCTAGGGAGGCTCCAGACTTGGCCACAGTGACATTTTTGTCCCCAGGAAGGGCCAAGGAGAAGCCAGGGGTGCCCAGCTCTGGTGCTGGAGCTGCTGAAGCCAAGGGCGGAGAGGAGAGTGGAATTGTCTCTGCAGAGGAGGTGAGGGCTGGAAGAAGAGCAGCAGCTCTGAAGCCTCAGCACTCTCACCCTGCTGCTTCCCCTTCCCCACAGAGGGTCTGTCACCTCTGAGAGCCCTGAGGAGCGGGTCCCGGGCTGTGGGGATGCATGGAGTGTGGCTAGCAGGCCGGTACCCTGATAGCAGCCCTTTGGTTTGAGGGCTCCCTGGAGCGGGCTCCGTCCCCTGCCACGGCAGCGCCGGGCTGGAGCCAAGGGCAGCACAGGGGCTCCGCTTGGCTCCCGGCTGCAGGTGCCCGATGGGTGGGATGCGGGGTGCTCGGGGGCTGTGCTGCGCTCGCAGCAGCAGCTGATGGAAGGGAAGTGCAAAGCTGTCTCGGCGGCAGAACGGGTGCTGGGGGCACGGGGGTCTGGGCAGCAGCTCGTGAAATGAAACCTGCCTGGCGCTGCCTGCCACAAGCCATTACCCACCGAGCAAATCATCTGCAGCAGGGCCGTCAGGACAGCCTGGCTCAGGTGGGGGGGCTGCAGCAGCTCAGCTGCAGCAGCTCATCTGCAGCCGCCCACCTCCCTGGGGGGCATCGCTGCCTGGTGTGAGGGCTGGCACCGGGTTGGGCGGGCGCTGGGCGCAGACCAGCAGGGCCACTCGCTCGGACGATGTTAGGGGTTTGAAGGAGAGCAGAGACGGGGCTGCCAGGGCTCTGCGGCGCTTGCACCAGGCCGTGGGCAGGAGGGGCTCCGGGGGGTTGTTCAGAAACAGGAGCCCGAGGGACGTGGCTCTCACGACGGGGACGCTCTGGTGCCGCTGCCTGGCCGGGGGCAAGTTCCCCCCTCTTTTTACAGAGCACAAAGGAGAAGACAAATAAATCCTGTGCTGCTTAACTCACGAGCCCTCTCGAGAAGCTGGGGCTCAGGGCTCGGCTCAGCCGGCTTGGGTTCAGCCTTGAGAGAGTCCGGGTCAGAGCTGTGAGTGGAGGGAGGGGGGAGAGAAGCACAGTCGCTCGTCCAAGGCTCAGGGCCTCTTAGCATCGTCCCTGCCCGTGCCGGGGCGGTGCAGGGCACTCACGCTGGGAAGGTGCTGTCTTTTTCCCACCTCTTGACTGCAGGTCTGTACTCGAGGGCAGAGCGAAGCAGCAGGTCAGCTGCCTCTGTGGCTGCCTGGGTGCTGGGGCAGAGCAGGGAGAACCGGGAGGGGTGTCAGGCGCTGCAGGAGTCAAGGTAACAGGGCTCTCTCTCCTGTGAGGGCACCCTGCGATGGGAGGGGAGGCCGACTCTAGGTCGAGTCCTCTCGGCGCAGGTAGAGGCCGGAGGGTGCTGCCTGGAACGCAGCTCTTTTTGCTCCTCTATCTCTTGCCCTGGGTTTGTGACCCCCCCCTTGGCACTGGGTCCCGTCGGCCGCCAGACCCTCCCTAGGGTCCCCGTGCAGCAGCCCGGTGCTGGAGCTGGGACCGTGCAGTGCGCGTGGCTCTGCCGCAGGGGGTCTCGGCTCTGTCATCTCCCCTCTCCCACCCGTCCCTCCCTCCGCTCCCGGCTCGCGGGGCCCTCGGAGTCGCGAGCAGACGGGGTGACGGCGGACGGGGCGCACGGCACAAAGGGCACAGGAAAGATAAAGGCTCTGCTCAGCCGGCCGGCTGTGAGATGGGAAGAGCTCAGCCGAGGCGCTGGAGCCTCCAAATGAGTCGCCGTTCAGCCGCTGGGCTGGCGGAGCTGGAGGGATGGGATGGCAGCTCCTCTCATCATCTTTTCAATTACCTGCTGAACAGAGGGGCCTCTCGGCGCAGAAGTCACCGGGCCCTGACAGAAAGCGCCTGCAGATCAGCCGCCCCTTCCCTCGGGGAACAAAGCCCAGCTTAGGAGGTTTCTGAGCCCCTTTCAATTCCCTTTCAATCGGTTGATCGCCTCTCGCGTGAGGGTGAGGGCACCCGTGCCCCTCTACCCCGTGGGGTGCTGCTGTGGGGCTGGGTGTCCCGTGCTGTGAGGTCTGCCCCTGCCTGGGCACCTAGAGCCCAGAATGTCCATCCTGGTGACAGGGGAAGGGCTTTGTGCGAAGTTCGGCCCCAGCAGTGAGTGTCCCCCGTCAACGAGCGTCCCCCAGCAGTGAGTGCCCTGCTGTGGCCAGGCTTTGAGTCACAGAGAAGGTCCCCCCTCTGTGCAGAGCTCCCGGGGGGGCAGAGCCCTCACCCCTCCACCCCTCTCACCTGGCAGGAAGGCAGGGCAGGACGAGCTGCAGGACCCCCAGGACAGGCAGGGAGGGAGCGGAGCGGGACCCCGCTCTGGGGGAGAGGCCACGCAGAGTGTGGCCGGGCAAGGCGCCGGGTGCTGTTGACCCCGCGAGCCCCCGCTCCCCGTGATTTAGGGGGGGACAGCTGCTGTTTGCAGGTTTAGAGGCCATAATGGCTGATGGAGCTGCCCGGGCGGCTCCTGCATGGGCTGCAGCAGGATTTACGGGGCAATAAAGGCCGTCAGCACCGTATATCAGGCTGTGCTGGCTCCACTCAGAGCAGGAGTTACGGCTCTCCGCTCGAAGGATGCACCCGCGCGCCGCTGGCACGGGCGGTGTGTGCCCGGCGGAGAGGGCACTGTGCCCGTGGCTGTGCTTCGTGTCGGCGATGAAGTGCTGTCCCCTCCTGCCGTGGACGCGGGGGCACAGGGAGCATCTCCCCCCAGGGTGGGGGTTCACAGCCCCACACGCTGCTCCGCTCTGGGGTGTCCTGAGTGCCAGGGGCACCGACTGGGCCCCAGCTGGCGGCGGCAGGGCTGTGAGGGTGGCATGAGGTGGGTGGGCTCACTGGCACTGCCAAGCAGTGGGGAATGGGTGGGTGCTGCCCAGGGAGTGTCTGTGGCTGGGAGGTGCCCGTGGTGCCGCTCCCAGCGCTGCCCACATCCCACGGCAGTAGCCTGGACCCGCTCTGCTCTCCCAGGACAGCTCAGGGTGGGAGCCCTAGGGATTTCAGGAGAGGGGAAGGCGCTGCTATCATGGGCAGAGCTGCCTGCAGGTCGACTCGGGGTTCTGCCTGCAGTGTCGAGGGGCTGGCATCGCTGTCCTCCAGAGCTCTGCTTTCCTCTGCTAGCGAACTGCTGGGGACGGCCCAGGAGCCGGTGGGTTTAGCAGAGTGCGGTTAAACCAGCAGCTCTGAGAGGTCCCCAGAGGAGCCAGAGCCACCCCCACTGTCGCCAGAGCCCGGGCTGTCTGCGGCAGGGGCTGCACGGTACCGTTTGTGCTCCCCGCGAGGGTCCCCGCCTGCGGCTGCTCCGCTCCCTCACGCCGATCGCTCCTTGATTTCCTTTCCAGGAGCAGAAGCGAAGTTTGCTGAGGGGTTGGCGTTGGGCTCCTTCCCCCTTTGAAGTGGCAGCTGCCTGGGTGCATCCTGAGCCGCCGGCACCCTCCTCCCCGGCAGCAGGACGCGGAGCTCCGCGGGGAGCAGCCCGTCTGTCTGTGCCTGGGCAGCCATGTGCTGCTGTCCCCTCTCATTAGCGATCCAGATCCTCTCCAAACCAGTCCCGAGCCAGTGACGCAACTGCTCGGAGCCGTTCTCGAGCAGAGCAGGACCTGGGGCTGCAGCTCGGCCTGAACGGGAGGGGCTCCGTTGCCTTTGTGCGTCCCGGCTGTCCCGGTGTCTGCAGGGGGATCGGCCGCCCTTAGCTCCCAGCTCGTCCCCCGGCGCCATGCCCGCTCTCCCCCAGTTCACCGGGTAGCATCGAGCCTCCTCCACCACGCGACCTCGTGCACCAGCTGGGGATGGAGCCCAGGCAGGGCTGCGGGGACTCGCTGCCGACAGCCTGGCGCCGTTCCCACCGCTCTTGTCCGGGCGCTCCGAGCGCCTCGGAGATCTTGATTTAGCACAGGGAGCCGGGGGTGTCTGTGCTGCTGCTCCGGTGGGGCACGAGGAGGGGGTCTGTGAGCTCTGTGTGAGATGAGACACGGGGTGACCCTCTGCAAGAAACCTGGCAGCGGTTTCTTGGCCAGCAGAGCGAGCCAGAGCAGGGGTTGCCGTGCGAGCGGACCCTCCCCATAGGTACCAGCCCCTCCGAGGTGCCCAGCCAGGGGGTGGACGTGGCTGTCGGAGCAGGGGCCGTCTCGCAGTGACGAGGTCTCCACCTGTACTCGGTTGTGGGCGCCTGGCACTCGCTGTTGCCGGTCGGCTGGCAGCCCCGTGGCTCCGGAGCCCTTTCAGACGGGGGCCAGTTGTCTCCACACGGCCGATGAAAGGGAGTTTCTGATGGAAAAGGCCAAGAGGAGGAGGAACCGGCCCGCGGCGCCCGCCAGCACCCCTCTGCTCCCCCTGTCCTCAGTGCTAACAGCCGTGCGCTCGGTTATGAGAGTCATCGTGTTCTAATGATTTCATTTAGTACCCTAATTATCCCCTGTGATTAATCGTGACCGCGGCAGGGCTGTCTGTGGGGCTGCAGGCATGTTCCCGTAGCGTTGGCGTGATGAATGCTAATTTGAGTGAACAAGAGCCGTGGCTGCAGGAGAGGGGAGCGGCGAGCGCCAGGACTTCGGCGTCTGAGCAGGCGCAGGGGCCTTTCGTGCCTGTCGGTGCTCGTAGCCGGGCCGGTGAGCCCCGGCACCCGCTGGGGTGGCCTCTGCGGCTGGGCTGGAGCGGTGGTGGCTGCTTGGGCCTCGGACACGGCGGTGCCAGTGGGTTGCGAGGGCAGGCGGTGCCCTGGGATGGCTGCTGCTCACCCCGTCAGTGCCTGCGGGCACAGCGGGTACCCGGGGTGGGGCAGAGGTTCTCCTGCAGACCCTGTTGCCCTGGTCCCGTCGCCCCCTTGCAGGTGGGTGCTGTGCAGAGCCCTCGCTGTTGCTCACAGCCCTTTGCGCTCGCACCGAGCTGAGAGCCTGCTGTCCCAGCACCAGCAGAGGATTTCCGTGGGCCCCTGCAGCACTCAGAGGGCTCAAAGGCCCCAAGGATGGCTCTGAGGAGCACGAACGGGACGCCAGGACACAGCCACCTCGTTGCAGACAGCTCCGGGGAGGCACCGAGCGCTGCTGCCAGCGCAGAGCGCTCCCTCGCAAAGCGACAGCCGCAGTGGGAACCCGCGGCCGGGCAGGGCTCCTCGCGGGGCGGTGAAGGGCGAGCGGCAATGCGCGGGCATTTCCCATCCACGTCTGCAGCCCCGCAGCGACGGTCCCCGCGTTCCCCGCGTCACAGATGGCAGCGGCAGACAAGAGAGCCCTTGACGCCGTGGCGCTGAGATTGTTCCCTCCGCAGCTGCAGCTCTTTTGCTGCCTTCTCAGCTGGGCGGAGGGGGACGCGCACGGCTTATGAATAGGGGCTTGTGCCCGCTCTGACAAGGACGCTTTCAACGCGGCGGTGCCAGCAAGAACCAACCCAGGGCCTTCCCCTGCCCCTCGGAACCCGGCAGAGCAGCGGGGACCCCTGCGCCGGGCACAGGGCTGGTCCTCTGCTGAGAGGAACCCGTGCCGGGTGCAGCGGTAGGAGGGTCCTCGGGAGTCGTGCAGACACCACCTAACAGGTTGGTTTTGGTGAGCAGCTCGGCGCAGGCCTTGCTCCCGTGGGAAGCAGCCCCTGCAGGGCAGACACGGAGCTCTGAGGCCTTCAGGAGGAGAGAGGGCAGGTGAGGTCGGGGCTCCTGACTGCTCCAGACCAGGAGGTTCAGCTGCATCCCTGCTCCTCGGGCAGTTCTGCTTCGTCCCAAGGTGCCGCAGCAGGTCCTGCGGAACGCCGCGAAGCACCGGCCTCTCCTGCCCCTGTCAGGACGGGCACAGCAGTCGGCAGCGGTGGCTGAGCCCTCTGCTGCCCCTGCAAAGCCTGGGCTCTGCTCCCGTGTCTGCACCAGAGCTCCCCAAGAAGGGGTGAACTGCCCCCACAGGGGTGCAGTGGGTTCACCACCCGGGGCCGCTCACCCCAGTGACTAAACCCAGATCCCCCGGGCACCGGGGCGGCTCCCCGAGAGAGTTCATCCCCTCAGCATCACCGGGGGCACCCGGAGGGCTCCCGCCTGGGTCAGTCTGATCGGCCCGAGGCGCTGGGCTGGACCTAGAACCCCCCGGGCTCCTGCAGGAGCCTGCAGAGCGGGGCAGCCCGCGGGTGACCTTCCCCTGTGCCGCCAGCCCTCTCTCCAGACCCCCGCAGCGCCGCTCCCCGCGTCTGAGCTCCAGGACGCCCAGTCCGCGGCCGCACTTTGAGAAGCTCAGAGCACGCAGCAGCTCTTGTGGGAGACAAAAGGAGCTGCATCCTCTTCCAGTGAAGTTCAGCGGCTCCCAGCAGGTTGCAGCTGCTTTTCCCACCCCCTGGAAGCTCTGGGTTTGAAAGGAACCGTGGAGACGCAGGGAGGGAGGTGGCGGCTGTGCTGGGAGGAGATTTCCCCGCTTAAGGCGGCTGCAGGAAAATGGAAGAGAGGAGGCTGGGTGGGAGGGAGGTTCCGCAGAGCCATCCCAGCCGGCTTTGCCCTACGAAGAAGACCCCAAGGTCCCGAGTGCCGGGGGTCGTTGTCGGGGAGGCCGGGCTTCTGAGCTGCGCTCCGAAAGGCAGCGGCCCCCCCAGCGTGCAGGCAGCTTGTGTGCGGGGAGCCCTGGAGAGCCACCGTGCTCCCCCCAATCCTGTGGGGTCACGGAGCAGCCCTCACCCCCGGGAAATCCCTCGCGGCGCCCGGGCGGGTAATGAGCAGCGGGGGAAAGGGGTCGGAGCAGCGGCCCGGAGGAGCGGTCGTGCTTCCCTTCCCCTTCCCCTCCCAAGCGTCTCCTCTGCTCTCACCCAGCTGCTCTCCTGAGCTGTGACCGAGGGCAGGTTGTCCTGGGGCCTCCCCCAGCTCCCTCCTG
>VZRI01003399.1:19909-34948 GCA_013397515.1 Upupa epops
CCCAGCTCCCTCAGCCTCTCCTCATCAGCCTTTCCCTCCAGACCCTTCCCCAGCCTCGTTGCTCCTCTGGAACCTCTCCATCCCCTCAATCTCTTCCTTGAAGGGAGGGGCCCAGCACTGCCCCCAGGACTTGAGGTGATCCCAGCTGATCCCAAAAGCTCCCTGTGCCCCAGAAGTGTGGGGCACAACCCTGGGAATGGCCTCAAGTGGTGCCAGGGGAGGGTTAGGTTGGACATCAGGAGAAATCTGTTCCCTGCCAGAGTGCTCAGGGGTTGGGACAGGCTGCCCAGGGATGGAGAAGTCACCATTCCTGGAGGGGTTCAACAAAGGAGTAGCTGTGGCCCTGGGTTATGGGGATTAGTGAGCAGGGTGGAGTTGGGGTGCTGGTTGGACTGGATGAGCTTGGAGGTCTCTTCCAACCTCCATGGTTCTGTGATCCTATGAACACTGGGGTCCATGCCCAGGCAGAGCCCCCATCAGAGCTGCAGGGAAACCCCAGCCCAGGGGCTGCTTCTCCAGAGAGGCAGAAGGTGCAATAGGAGTTTCATCCCTCCAGACACCGCAATGGCTTTGCTTGGGAAGAGAAGAAAAGGAGACAGAAAGATCAAGGAGCAGTTGCTTAGTAACGAAAGGGGAGCGGCGCAGGGGATGGGGAGAAGGGGATTTTTATCTTTTAGTTCTTTTCCATCAGACGGTTTCTCCACTTTTAGGGGATGTGAATCCCCCCCACCTGCATCTCTTGGGGGGGCCACATCCTGCTCAGGGCTGTGAGAAGGTCCCACTGAACCCAACAGACTCTCCCTGGGATGACACCAGCAAGGGATGGAGGTAGGAGAGAGTGTTGGGTTGTAATCCCAGTGCTTTCTTGGGGTGACAGGTGAGGATGTGGACCTTCCCCCCCATCTAACTGTCGACGTTCAATGAGACCATCAGCAAAAACAGGGGGGCAGCAGCTGCAGGAGGTCCTCACCGAGCAAGGGTGGAGATGTTTAAAGCAAAATATGGTCACAGAACTCCCTGCCAGACTCTTTCCATTCCAAACCTGCTCCCACCCCAGCAGCCCGCCAGGAACACAGCTGGGGGGTCGAAGTTGTCCATGGCCAGCACTGACCTTTCCATCCCAGCATGGGGCACGTGGAGATGAGCTGAGGGCTCACGGGCACCATCCCCCCACCCTTCCGAAAATGTCGAGTGCTGGCAGGCAGAGCAGGGAGAGCCGCTGGGAGCCCTCCCAGCATGAGGGACAGCAAAAGCAGGCTGCAGGTAATTAACTGAGCAGGACACACGCTGCTACTCACTCTCTCCAGGAGAGAGGCATTGCCATCCCTGCCTGCACGCTGAGCATCCCATGGGCACCTACACCACGTCAACGAGGTCACTGGTACCCCAAAGCCTCCCTCTGCCTGCCCATCATCAGGGGATACTGTTCCCCCACACCCTGCTGCATCCAGAGGGCAGAGGGCTCACTCCTCCCTGTAAAGCACCAGCCCTTCATCCCTCTCACCCCCTCATCACCTTCACCAGGTCTCTAACCAGGAAAGAGAACCCAAAGCCCCAGACATCCCCCAACAACTCTGCTCTGGGTTTCCATGGGAACACAAGCGCTGCTGGTCCTCCCAGCCCTGCAGATGCAGAATTCAGAGCAGAGTGATGCCAGGGATAGGAGAAAACCATCCCCACCCTTGCAGAGATCAGCTGAAAAACCTCCCCAGCTTTCAGCTGCTCCCTGCTGCAGTGGGGGAAGGTGGCACCACCCAGCAGATGTGGCACCACACTGATCCATGTCCCAACCCAAGGATTTGGGTCCAGCCAGACCCACTGAGGAATCTGCTTTGGCACTGGGTTTCTTTTCCCATGTGGGGGCCATAGACCTACAGAGGGTTTGGGTGTCATAGCCAAACTGCCTCTGGACTGGGCACTGGGGTCAGCTCCGGGCCCCTCGCTGAGCAGGGATGCGATTGTACCCCCGTGCTGGCCACTGGAGGGGTCACACCTTGAGTCCTGGGGTCAGCTCCGGGCCCCTCACTCAGTGCCAGAAGGACTTGGAGGTACTGGAGAGGGTGTAAAGAAGAGGAACTGAGCTGGGGAAGGGGCTGGAGCACCAGTGCTGTGAGAGGAGTCTGAGGGAACTGGAGGGGTTTAACTAGAGAAGATGAGGCTGAGGGGAGACCTTCAGGCTCTCTGCAACTGCCTGCACTTCAGGAGGATGGAGTGAGGTGGGGTCGGACTCCTACTCCCCAAGAACAAGTGACAAGATGAGTGGGAACAGCCTCAAGTTGCACAGCAGAGGTTTAGGTTGGATGTTAGGAAGAATTTCTTCACTGGAGGGGATGCTGGGCACTGGAGGAATCCTTGTGTCTGGGGGGATTTGAAAGGCAGGGAGATCTGGTGCTTGGGGACAGGGGTTAGAGGGGACCTGGTGGTAGTGGGGGAAGGGTTGGATTGGATGATCTTAAAGGTTTCTTTCAACCAAAGAGTCCCTGGGGTTCTGTGAAGGAGCAGCCTGGGGCTCAGATGAGCCTCAAGCTGAAGTACAGACTTGTGTCCTACAGAGCTGTGATGTCCAGCAGCACAAAGCACAGACCCACAGACGCTGGCATCGGGACTGGTGTGAGCCAGGCTCCTTCCCTGTGCTCATACCTGGAAATCCATCTGCCAGGGCTCGGGGCTGAGCTGCTGCAGGTCCTGCGCGTGGGTTTTCCGAAGGGGGTTTCTCACCAGGACGGTACCGGGATCGCTGGCAGTGGGGACCCTCCTGCAAGGTTCGTGGTCGGCGATTTGGGTGGTGCTGTACGCCCGTCTGCGGGACGAGACCGCGGCATCCCTGCCTGCAGAGCGGGGGAAAGGACCGGCGTGGGAGCGGGACCAGGCAGCACCACCCCGCCTCGGCTCACGGCGGGGGATGGGGGGGGCCCCGCTGGGGGCGGGGGGGCNATGGGGGGGACCCCGCTGGGGTCGGGGGGACCCCGCTGGGGTCGAGGGGACCACGCTCAGCCCTGTGGGATCTGGAGCAAAACAGGCAAAGCGGAGAAGGAGTGCAGAGCCTGCAGTCACAACTCCTGGGGAAGTCGGGAGAGCAGACTGGGGAGGTTCTGTCTGAGCAGTTAGCAGCCAGGAAAAGCCTGACTGCTTTTCCCCAAAGCTCCCAGGAGAAGAACAAAGGGTTTGCTAATGACAGTTCATTAGCGCAGACGTTCTCCTGTCAGAGCAGGAGTACAACTTCCTTCGGGAAGGCACGATTCCTCCTCCCTTCGGCAGGGGCGAGGGGCTGCTCCGCACAGCTCCTCTCCAAGCCCGAGGGAACAACTCCTGTAGGTAGCAGAGGGTTCCCTGTCGCATGGAAAGGTCACCGACCCTGGGCTGCTAACAGTGTGTTGCTGGCACGGTACCCTGGGTGACACCCTGGGGATGGGGGCTTGCATCCATTTCCCCCCTCTCCTGACCCTGAACTGTGACATCGGGGCTCCTCGTCTGCTCCCTCCTCTCTGGAGGGCAGCTTGGGAATAGCGAGGAGCCCGCAGCCAGAGCTGGGCTGAGCATCTCCGGGGGAGCTGGATCTCCAGCACTTCCCTTGATTTCCTGACAGCTCTGGATGAAACATCCACACCCAACAGGCTCGTTCAAGCCTCGGGAGATCTGTCATCCCCGCTGCAGCCCCCTCGGGCTCTTTCTGGAGGCATTTTTTGTCAGACAAGCAGACTGGCAGAGCAGCCGCAGAGGCTTCGTTAGAAAGACAAGGGCATCAGAGCCACGTGCAGAGCGCAAGACCTGACCTGTGTCCGTGTCCGACTCTCCCCCGGGCTCTCTGCCCACCACGAGGTGCTCGGGGCTGCGCTCGGTGGGGCAGCAGCTCTCCGAGTGGTTCCAGCTCTCTGTACCCACTCCTTCCTCCTGGGAGTGGAAGAAGACGGAGCTGCCCGACTCCTGGGAGCGCATCATGCTGTACCGCCGCCTCTTGTCCTGCGGGGAGGCAGAGAGGGAACTGCCCCTATGTCCATCAAGCACTGCTGGTGCACCAGCTGCTGAGCTCCTGTTTCTCCCCAACATCTCACTCATCATCTCCCTTGAAGACAGGAAAGCAAGAGACACCTCCTGGCCACACAGAGAGCTGAGATGGTCCCTTGTTCATGTGGACACCACCATCCCCTGTCCCTGGGACACACACACCCACTCCCAACACCCCCCCAACCGAGCCAGCACAGCCCAGACTCACAGATCTGGGGTTGGAGATGTATGGGGAGGTGTCGCAGACGATGCCGTAGCCAACCAAGTGGTCACCAGGGAAGAGGCAGCTGGTGCTGATGGGGGAAACCAAGACCTCGGTGCTCTCGGGAAAGACCCACTCCACAGACACGTCACTCAGGACCGGTGCCATTGCCTTCTTCAGCACCTTAATCACCTAAGGCAGGAGGCAGAGGGTTTTGCAGCAGGGGGGATGTTGCCATGGTGCTGCAGGGGAAGGGAAGAACTTCCCCAAACCATCGCTTGATTCCTCTCTTCTCCTTCACTTATTCATGAAATTCTCATGGAGAGCATTCTAGCACCTTCCAACCCCTGGAAGGGGCTGTCAGAAGGCTGGGGAAGGCTGCTCCCAAGGGCAGGGGACAATAGGATGAGGGATCCTGGTTTGAAGCTGGAAAAGGGCAGAGTGAGGCTGGACAGGAGGAACAAGGTCTGGAATCTGAGGGGGGGGGATCCCTGTACCAGGCTGCCCAGAGAGGGGGTGGAGGCCCCATCCCTGGAGCCACTCAAGGTCAGGCTGGCTGGGGCTCTGGGCAACCTGGTCTGGTGAGTGCTGGCCCTGCTTGGTGCAGGGAGGTTGGATTGGATGCCTTTTGGAGGTCCCTTCCAACCCAACACAGTCTATGATGTCATGACAAAGCTAACAGGGAGGCAGCTCCAAGAGCTTCCACCAACACTGAGAGAAGGGAAGAGCAGATTTCAAGGCAGAACAGCTCCAACGTCCTCTATTGTTCACTGTTTCTTCACGGGCTCAGGAGGACACACCGGGCTGTGTTTGATCAGGCCGTTAATTGATGTCTCAGAGTGCTGAAGGCACCAGCCCGCACAGCTCTGTATTAATAGCTCTATAGAACAAAACCCCCACCCTCCTGTCACTCTCTCTGCTTTTCATTTACATCAGCAATGCCACTGCTGCTCTGCTCTCGAGAGGTTTGCTGTGAGCTCAAGGGTCCGCTCTTCCTTTTGAGGTTAAGAACTTTGCAGCCAGAGTTTTAGAGGTGTTTAAATAACTCGATGGACTTGAGGAGGGTGGGGGATCCCTGGAGCAGGAGGATTACAAGCTCCATCCCTGGAGCCATCCAAGGTCAGGCTGGCTGGGGTTCTGGGCAACCTGGTCAGGTGAGTGCTGGCCCTGCTTAGTCTAGGAGGGTTGGACTGGATGCCCTTTGGAGGTCCCTTCTAACCCACCATGTTCTATGAGTCTATGACCATAGAATCATAATCTTAGAGGTCTCTCCTGACCAAAGTCATTCTAATATTCAGGGGCTGAAATCCCAGTTCTCTCTGGGTTCAGTCACCCATGGAGTGATGAGCCAGGCTCTGTGCTCTCTCCTGTCTCCAGGGGACAGAGATGTTCTTATGGGCTAATGTCTGAGGCAACAGTTTCCTCAGTCTTTGTGTGGAGACTGGAAACGAAAACACTCCCCACTTTAAGGCTGTCTGAACAGGCAAAGCCCCAAACCCCTGCACTTCTCTCCTGAGCGACGCTGGGGCTGATCCTGACTTCAAAACTAATTGGCTGCTTTGATGCCGGTTGCTCTGCCCTGGCTGCTGTTGGAGGCAGCAGCTGCCTTTGAAGCTGAAGCCGCTGTAGCCCAGCGATCGCATCGCCCCAGCCCCACGCAGGGGGCACACGCCCCCTCCCACCAGCTCTGACAGCCACAGATGGAGATGCTCCTTCATCCCCCTCCCGCTCGCCCACCTGCTGCCAAGTGGGAGCTGGGAAGGCAGGATGGGGAATAAACCTTGCCAGTGCCAGTGAGCCACGGCCTCCGCTTGCTGGAGCAGAGCACCCTGAGAGCTTAGAGCACCCTTAAAGCCCCCTTAGAACCCTATGAGGTGGTTCCTTGGGAGCAGCAGCTGTACCTTGGGCTGCAGCCTCTCTCCCTCCACCAGGAACTCAGCGATGCCCCTGGACACAGTGGCCAAACCCAGAACCAGTCTCCTGCAGGCATTTGGACCGATGCCGAAGCTGTAGCATCTACAAAGGGACAGAAGCATCAGCATCCGGGGGATGGAGCCACCCCGACCCCACACAGCTCCCCCACTCTCTGCAGCAGGAGGTCCCCTCCCCAGAGGAAAATAATCCAGGTGGCTGGCAGAAGGGTCAGGAATGGGCTCCCCCTCCTCTCAGCAGACCTCAAGCCCCTTCCCTGCAGAGCAGCAAACCCAAACAGGCTGTGCTGCTGTCTGTTCATCTCTGCTCGCCGTTCAGCTCTGCTCCCCGCTGGGTGCCTGTGGTCAATACCAGTAAAGACCCAGTAATCAGCTCTGCTCACAATAAAAAGCGGTGCTTTCTCAGGGAAGGAGGAACCAACCAGGGGAGCTGCTCTATGGGGTCAGCATTGGGGTTCTGGCTGAGGGCTGCAACCCCAGAGCCCACTGGAGCCTCGGCAGGGAGGGCAGGAGCCAGCAGTGGAGGGGGGATGCAGGGGGAAGCCAGGAGGGATGGGGATAGGGATAGGGGAATGCGGTGTTTGCCCAGAGGAGGGAGAAACCACCTTCAGCAGCAAACTGCATCCTCAGGAGGGGCTCTGCCAGCTTTGGAAGCCCCAGCTGGCTGCACAGCTCAGGTGCCTCTCACACCCCACTCAAACAGGGCTCCTTTGAGACCCATGAACACTGGGAGCTGCTTTCTGGGGTCACCGAGGCCACTCTCAAGCCATCACGGGACATCTGGGGGTGCAGACAGTGTAAAAAAACCCCACAGGGCAGCTTCCCTGAAGTCTGAGGATTGGGAAAGGAATAAGATCTTCCTATATTTTCCTCATCTTTCAGGCCCCTTGAAGAGGCAGAGGAGAAGCCAGAGCAGGCAGTCGTCAGGGCTGGGGGAGCAAGCTGGTTGCTCGCTGCACAAATTAGCTGCTCTTTCACTCTGCTCCCTTTCAGCACATTCAGTCCCGCGCAGCCCCATCCTGCAGGCAGCTGGGGCCAGCCCCAGATGTGCTTGGAAAAAAATAATAATAATAAAAAAAAAAACCCTACAAAACCACACAACCCCCCCCAACCCAGCGAGGAAGATTGTTGGCGTGTCAATCTCTCCTAGCAGGAAGCATCCGATGAGAGGCTGTGAAGTTGTCAGCCCAATTATCCTGCTTTTGATTGTTTAAAAAGCATCTGAACTGCTGGGCTCTGTTCCAAACCCTTTGAGGTTCTCCCATGGCTCATACCAGCAAATTTTGGATGCCTCAAGCTCTCTCTAGATGAAGGAGGGGGGGGGATGGAGAAGCACAGCCCAGCATCGAGCTGGGCTCTCAGCTCCACTGGCATCCGTACCGGGTGGAGCAGGACTGGTTCCGCAGCAGCTCCAGGACCTTCCCGGTGTTGCTGATGGCCCCGTCGGTCAGGAGGAAGAGCAGCCGGGGATGGCCCCTGTGGATGGGCTGGCGAAGGACCCACTTGAGCGGCCCTAAGAGGTTGATGCTGCCCATATCAGCTCGGATCCTCTTGATGCTCTCGCAGGCGATGGCCAGGCTCTCCTGCCCAAGGGAGCAGCAGAACCATCACCCTCTGCCCCAGCAGCCTCTGAGCACCCAAGGAGGGGTGGGTCCCCCCTCACCCACCTCACAGTAAGTCTGGCTGGCAGGAAAGAGGGTCTTGAAGGTAGATCCAAACCCAATGATGTTGAAAAGACATGCTGGCATCAGGCTCTTGAGAAGGACCAAGAGAGCATCCTGGGGGGTGGAAAGCGAGTGAAAGTGGGGTCTCTCACCAGCCAGACCAGTTTCCCCAGTAAAAGCTCTCCCCAGACCCATCACACCTTACTCCCACCTCTATTTCTATAACACAACTGCTCCTTTCATCCCATTTCTTACCCTGGAACAGCCCAGCACATTAACCCTGCTCTTTCCAAACTGCCTTCACGACAGATAGTGGGGTTCCAGCACAGCAAGGAAAAGGGGGAGTCCTTCAAAAATGAGACCAACCCCCCCAGAGAAACCCCACAGAATCACTCTGTTTGCCTTGAAGTGATGAGATTTGTGTTTGCAGCAGCGAGCTGGTGGGTGAGAAGCCGGGTGTGAAATGGAGAAGCAGCGACATGCGCTGCATCCCAATGCCCAACCTCGCAGGAGAGAAACAAACGGCTTCAAGTGGCACAAAGGGAAGAGCCTCCCCCATCCCCAATTCCCTTGTCTTCTGAGCTGCTGTCAATTAAAAGAACAGGGAGAGAGAGTTTGAAGCGGTTTTCTCTACCAGAGGTGGTTATCTAACTGCCTATTCCTGGCCTTTACATAAGGGAAGAGCTGTTTCCATCGTCTCCATCAGTCTGTGGTGGCTCTGGACAACTCCAGGATGTAGTTTGTGTGAGCGGCCACCCACAGAGCTCCTGACCAGGAGCAGGGGCAGGAGCAGGGGGCCAGTGCGGAGCTAAGTGCTGGCAGCTCACGGGAGCTCTGTGCTGTCTGGTTACCTGCTGATAACAGCAGACTCCTGCCAGTCTGCCTAGGGCAGCAGAAACCCTGGAGCCAGCCCCAGGAGAAGAGCTGCCAAGGTCAAATGAGCCAGAGCAGCCGCTTTGCTTCATCACAGGCAGCAGCAAAGCCCTGGGAAAGTACAGGGAGGGGAGCCGGGGCTGCGCCCCTGACCCGGGCATGGCAATGGGGAGATGGGTGCCAGGTCAGCCCAGTTCCCGACCCCTGCAGGGCTCAGCAGCCCCACAAATCAGTGAACTCACCTACAAGAAGCAGGGCTGCCCTTTAACAGGCTCCGCAGGACGCGAAGCCAAGCTGTTATCTCAAACCTACGGGAATGTATTTATACCCTGCTTTCCCAGATGGCTCCCGGGACGCCGGCTCTTCCAGATCGCAGCGCTGCCACCCCATCTTGGAACTAATTACCAGGCAAAAAATACCCCCCCCCTTCCCAAATTTCCAAATATTTCTGTGAAAGCTCTTCCCAAAGTGGGCAAGCGATGCCTTCAGCAAGCAGGGAGCTTTATTGCTTCTTGAGGTAAATATTGATCTTGATCCTGTTGCACTCGATAGCTGCACAGCAGCTCGATACGGAGAGACGTTCGCCTCCGGAGCAGTCGATTCCCAGTTATTAGCCCAGTTTTGCCAGCGAGCCCATCTGATGTGGGCACTGCCCTGGGTCTGGCTCTTCTCCCCCGGCTGCATCACGATGGGAGAGGGATCAGCCAGAGGAGATGCCAAGCCCTGACCTTTCCATCCCAGTCACTGGGGATAAGGGCCCTCCTGTTGAGCACAGGGTCATCCCCTTCCCATCGGCTTCTCCGCCAGCGCACGGCGGGCACTGGGAGTGATGGGGCTCCCCTCAGAGTCACTCGGAACAACCCCTGCCATGAGGTGCTGAATGTCTGCAAGTCATCACCAAGGATGAGGGACTCAAAAGAGACCTCCAGCAGTTGCCATGGAAACTGGGATGGATGTGAGGAAATGGGCTGGAGGGTGGACAAGCTGGACAAGCGAAGCTCCTGGGGTTCAGCAGGCCAAGGGCAAGGTGCTGCAGCCGGGTCAGGGCTCCCCTCCCAGGTTCAACCCAGGCTGGGGGGTGAAGGGATGGAGAACAGCCCTGCAGAGAAGGATTTGGGGGTGCTGGGGGATGAAAAGCTGGACATGAGCTGGACACAAGCTGGGACAGGGCACTAGTAGCCCCTGCAGAGCCTCCAGGCAGTGTCTCAAAGCCAAACCCAACCCTCACGGGGTGGGTGACCTGCAGCTGAGTGACAGTCACATCCAACACCTGGCAACAGGACCTTTCTACACCCCGTTTCACGCAGAGCTCTCAGTGCCCCTCTGGAAATCCTCCCCCAGCTGGCTGGTGCCCACCAGAAGCAGAGGGTGCCCTGTGTTCAGGTGAGGGGGGGTGCCCAGAGCTGCCCCTCAGCAAAGTATCTCCTCATGCAGTCAGCACAGTGCCCTGCAGTGTCCCTGGGGGCTCCCTGGAGGTGCAGTGACCTCCCCAACCCTTCCAGAGGGGAGAACAGGAGGAGGGGTGCACAATGGGGAGAGAAAGCATCGTGTCATCTGATGTGCTGTTTAGGAAGAAGAGGAGCAGTCTGGGGGAGAGTCAGCCTCGCTGCAGGTACCTAACGAGCCACATTTTGAGATGACAAAAGCTACAGCATATAATTACCCCCCATGCCCTCGTAATGAAGAGTCATCAGCAATCCCCAGCACTCTCTAACCCTCATCCCTCGCTGGCGCAGCGGCACGGCCCCTCCTGCTTGGTACCTTGACGCGGGCAATGCTGGCACCGCTCATGCTCCTGCTGCGGTCCACGAGGAAGATGAACTCCCTCTGGGCTTTCCGGAGGTCTGGCTGGACTGTCCTCAGGTCTGGGCAGAAGTTGAGCATGATGATGGGGTGGTGGGGGATGTCCTTGTTCAGCCGCTTCCGGATGATTTCTGCCTGTGGGATGGAAACGAGGGGGTCATTTTTCTGCCCCACTTCACATCAAGGTCGTGGGGGTGGTTTGGGCACTGCAGGACAGGAAGGACAAGGAGGGACTGGAGAGGGGGCAGAGAAGGGCAACTGGGCTGGTTTGGGGTCTGGAGAACAGGGCTGATGGGGAGAGGCTGAGGGAGTGGGGTTGTTCAGCCTGGACAAGAGGAGGCTGAGGGGGGACCTCACTGCTCTCTGCAGCTCCCTGAAGGGAGGGTGCAGTGAGGCAGGGGTTGGCCTCTTCTCCCTAGGGACTGGCAATAGGGGCAGAGGAACTGGGGTCAGGCTGTGCCAGGGGAGGGTCAAGTTGGATCTGAGGACAAACTTCTTCCCAGCAGAGTGGGGATCCCTGGCACAGGCTGCCCAGGGAGGGGGTGGAGGCAGCATCCCTGGAGGGGTTCAACAACCGGGCAGCCAGGGTGTTTGAGGAGGTTGGGGGTTGTAGGGCAGATGGTTGAACTGGATGATTTTGGAGGGCTCTTCCAACCTGGATGATGACTCTGTGACTCTCTAAGGCAGAGCAGTGCCTGGGGATGTGGGCGTGAGGACATTTACAGGCTTGTTCTGCCCCCACCGGTGACAAGCCCTGAGCTCAGGCTGTGTCACAGGCTGTCTGTACCCCCCTGTGGAGCTGCTCCGTGGCTCACCATCAAAAGGGTAGCTGTTGCTTTGGGGGACAGGGTTTAGGGGTGCTGACAGGGCTGGGAAAAAGTTGGACTCAATGATCTTGAAGGTCTCATCCAGCTGAACCTGTTCTACTGTTCTGAAACCTAAACCAGGGACCCCCTGCACACACAGAGATGAGAGCCTGGGGAAGAAATGAAACCATCTGGCCCTACACAGCCCCCTACAAACCCGATTCTCCTAACACTTCATTAGGTCTGTCCTGGAACCAGGGCTCGTTAGCGGCTTAGCCTCACACCAAGGCAGTCGGAGGGGTTTGCCCTGTGCTCGCTCAGTAATGAGGTGCCAGATACAGCCCTCCAGGTTCTGCACTCTGGTCCAGCTCTTTTTCTGCCCATTTCTTTTATCCTTTCCCTTTGTAGGAGCTGAAAGGCTTTTCAGAGCCAAAGCGGTGGCTCACGAACGGCGTTCGATAGGAACCCGCATGATCCGTGTCTGTACTGTACACAGCGGCTCTCTGCATCTTCCCTCGTGCTATTTCCAGCATCAATCTTTATGAAAAACACGATAAAATTAAACCAGGGGAAAAAAAAAACCAACCCCAACCCTCTTGTGATGGAGTTTGTAACCTGCTCTTGTGAGGATGAAACAGTCCCGGGCTGCAGAAGATCGGAGCATCGCTGCTGCTGAGGAAGAGCCGGGACCTTACACCACCCCATGGCCTTTTCCCTCTGGCTCTGGGGCAGGGGGGCAGGGTGTAAAGAGGCTCCACAACCACCAGCAGTTTCCTTCCACTCTTTTTCCCGTGGAATGCTGCTGGTTCTCTCACACGAGTGAACCAGACCCCGAATAACCAGCCTCGTTATCTGCAGCCGTGAGTAGCATCCCTCTATCCACCAGGCTCAGCCCTTGCCTTCACGTAACCCTCGAAACCCAAGAGGCCCCACGGGTCCCCCCTGCACACACCAGCTTCTTTCCCCTGGCCCCTGGGTTCCCAGGAACAAGCACCTCGCTGCCACCCCAGCGCCCACTGGGCAGGGTGAATGAGTCACTGGGAAAGCAGAGGGCTTTTTCCATGCCCATGGCCTCCCAGCCTTACGATGTTGTGTTTCACTTCGCCCCTAGCATGGGTTTTCAGCAGATTTTAGCATAGAGGGACCTTCACCACCTCTGTCCAAGGAGCCACAGCAACCCCTGTGGACCTCCCGTTTGATGAGGATCTGGGTCGGGATTTCCTACTGATTCTGAGGGAATTTTACTGGGGGGAGGGGGCAGAGAAGAGCCCCAGGGCTGCTGCTGCTGCTGGTCAGACTGAGAATCAGAGCAGCTTGTCACAGACTCATTGATTCATAGATTCACAGGACACCAGGCTGGAAGAGACCCCGAGGATCATCCGGTCCAACCTCTCCAGTTGAAATTCACTGTCCCAGCAGCCTGTCCAGCTGGGGGTGAAATCTGCCCCGTGGAGGGCAACTGACCCCTTCCTTTGGGAGATGATCCCAGGGGTTCATTGTTCTCATGGGGAAGAGCTTTCCTCTGGACTCCAGTGGGAATCTCCCCAGGAGTCACTCAGCCCCATCCAACCTTGTCTTTCCCATGGGACTCCTTGTACAAAAGGAGTCTCCATCCTCTTGGGAGCCACCCCTTGGGCGCTGGGACCTGGGGATAAAGTCCTCCTCTGAGCCTTCTCCAAGCTGAACATCCCCAGCTCTTGCAGGCTTTCCTCATACGTCAGGGCTTGCAGCCCTCTGAGCATCCTTGTGGCCCTTCTCTGGACCCTCTGCTGCCTGGCCAGGTGGTCCTTGTACAGCAGGGAGCAAACTGGGTGCAGGACTCAGTGCTTGTGCTGTCCCTTCTCCTGCCCTCCCTCTCCTTCTCCCTGGCTCCATCCCTCCAACCTCTTACCCAGTTAGAGTAAACTAATCAGACCCTAAGGACCGAGTGTCGATGCAGAGGGGGTTCATCGCCACCACCCTGCTGCTGGCTGTTTCCTACCAGCCCAAGGGTTTCATCATCATTTGCTGCTGGAATTTCTGGGTTAATTTGGTTTCAATCGCGAGGTGCCCAGTATCATCCTCTCAGCAGCAGCAATTCTCTGCCAGCATCTCATTCAGGGGTGTTTTCTCTGCTTCCTGCCCTTCTCTCTGCTTCCCAGTCCCTTCCTGCCAGGGAAGCAGCTCTGGAATGACACACACACACACACACCCTTAGCTAATTTGACAGGCTAGCGACACTGAGATAATTAGGAGCCATCTGAGCTGTGGGATGGGGGAGATCCATTTCGTTCCACCTGCTGAGCAGCTGCCCCAGCTAGCGCAGCCCTGGGAAGAGCAGGAGGGGTAAAGGGAGGGTTGATGCTGTCTCAGGTGAAAGGAGAAATCCCAGCAGCACCTCCGCATCAGGTCTGGGGTGTCTGCCAAGCAGGATCACAAGAAGAATGAGTTTCAGGGGAAAGGAGCATCCTCGGTTGTGAAGGAGCAGCTCTCTGTGTGGAGAACAGGAGCTGAGACTGGTGACACAAGTGGGGCCTCAGGTGAGGAGCCTGGACTGTGAGAGGGCTCAGCCCAGGGTGATCCTCTCCTCTGATCCCAGGCAGAAGCTCTGGCTGTCACGCAGCTCTGCCAAACACCGAGGCATGAGCCCCAGAGCTGGAGTTTTGCTGTCTGCTGAACAAAGAGGGTTTCTCCTGCCTTCTCTTCATCATCGCAGGCAAAGACCCTTCTTTCTCCCTGACAGCCCTCCAGAAACAGCCAGCAATTGAAGGAATATTTCCCCCTCTGTCTCTGCAATCGCTGTAACACCCCTCATGCTCTAACAGGGCACCTACCCCATCATCCTGCACCAGACTCCTGCTAATTACACCCCCCCCCAGCCCTGAGCTGCTTCCACACCCAGCTGAACCAGCAGCATGGCAGAATCTGCCCCTCTTCCCCTACACCACCCCATTCCCAGCAAGGAGGCTGCAGGGCTGGCCGGAGCAGGGTGACGGCTGGCATCAAACCATCCCAGCTCCAGCCCCCAGGAAAGCAGTGGCCTGCAGCTTCTCACCTTTTTCTCAGCACTGGGGTCTTTCTTGGTGCCTTTGATGAAGTCGTTCTTGCCCTTCAGGTGCCGTTCATACTCGGCAGGTGTCATATCGCCCTCCTCCATCAGCACGTGGGGCATGTGGGGCTCTGAAAGGCAGAGAATCGGGTGAGGAAGAGCATCGGCTGAACGCTGGGGTTAGCAGAGCTGCAGGAACCTTCAGCTGGGGAAACAGCAGCAGCGCTGAGCTAGGGAGCACAGAGAGCATTGAGAGGGTTTAGGATTAGAGGGGCAGGTTCAGATGAAAGGAGGAAATCCACCCAGGGACTTGGAGTGCTGGAGCTGAGCAGCCCAGAGAGCACCTTGACCCTGGGCAGGATCCAAAGTGTCACCAGTAGGGCCAGGGAGGGGATCTTTCCCCTCTGCTCTGCTCTGCTGAGACCCCCCCCTGCAGTCCTGTGGCCACTGCTGGAATCCCCAAGACAAGAAGGATGTTCAGAGGGCTGGAGCCCCTCTGCTCTGGGGACAGGCTGAGGGAGCTGGGGCTGCTCAGCCTGGAGAAGAGAAGGCAGCTTCTAAGGGGCTCCAGAAAGACTGGAGAAGGATTTCTGACTGGGGACTCTGGTGCTGGGACAAGAGGGCTGGGTTCAGGCTTAAAGAGGGGAGACTGAGCTGAGATCTGAGGCAGAAATCCCTCCCTGGGAGGCTGCTGAGGCCCTGGAACAGGTTGCCCAGGGAGGCTGTG
>VZRI01003399.1:35104-51756 GCA_013397515.1 Upupa epops
GCAGAGCTGCAGGAACCTTCAGCTGGGGAAACAGCAGCAGCGCTGAGCTAGGGAGCACAGAGAGCATTGAGAGGGTTTAGGATTAGAGGGGCAGGTTCAGATGAAAGGAGGAAATCCACCCAGGGACTCGGGGTGTTGGAGCTGAGCAGCCCAGAGAGCACCTTGACCCTGGGCAGGATCCAAAGTGTCACCAGTAGGGCCAAGGAGGGGATCTTTCCCCTCCCCTCTGCTCTGCTCTGCTCTGCTGAGACCCCCCCTGCAGTCCTGTGGCCACTGCTGGAATCCCCAAGGCAAGAAGGATGTTCAGAGGGCTGGAGCCCCTCTGCTCTGGGGACAGGCTGAGGGAGCTGGGGCTGCTCAGCCTGGAGAAGAGAAGGCAGCTTCTAAGGGGCTCCAGAAAGACTGGAGAAGGATTTCTGACTGGGGACTCTGGTGCTGGGACAAGAGGGCTGGGTTCAGGCTTAAAGAGGGGAGACTGAGCTGAGATCTGAGGCAGAAATCCCTCCCTGGGAGGCTGCTGAGGCCCTGGAACAGGTTGCCCAGGGAGGCTGTGGCTGCTCCATCCCTGGCAGTGTCCAAGGCCAGGTTGGATGGGGCTCTGGGCACTCTGGTCTGGTGAGAGGTGTCGCTGCCCATGGCAGGGGGTTGGCACTGGGGGAGCTCTGAGCTCCCTCCCAACCCAGCCCAGTCTGGGATTACCTCCTCAGAATCCCAACACCTGGCAGGCCTGACCCAGCCATCCCCAGCTCTGCAAAGGAAGGAAACAGAAGAACAAGAGCAGCAGAGGGAAGCAGAGCCCACCCACCGCTGGGATGGATGAGGATCTCCACAGGTCTGTCGAAGGTGTGTCTGTTGGCCAGGGTGATCACGATGCTCCTGGCCGAGGGGGCGGAGGGGTCAGCATCTGCTCGGATCTCGTGCGTTGGGCTCTCGACACCTGCCCAGGGAAAGGAAGTGCAGTTAGGCACAGCCAGGGAGAGGAGACACCAGGGGGTCAGAGCACAGGAACCAAGTGGTGCCAACACCCCTCCTGGTGATGCCAGCCCCGGTTAAACCACCCTAGCACAGATAACTTGCCAAAACCAACCCCCCATGGGGGAGGCAGAGGAGGAGGAAGAGTATGGCCAGTGCCTTGAGGGATGGCTACTCAGCCTGGAGCTTCTACCTGCCAGCAGACACGGCCCTCGGATCTCCAGATGGAAGCTGAACTCATACTCGCAGGGGTTGGTGGCCTCATCCTGCAGCAACTCAGTCAGACAGAACCTGCTCCCTTGCTCTGGGCTCCCTGAGCTGCAGCAGTGCTTGTCCCTGCGGTGAGAGGAACCCCAGTCAACACCCCCCACACATTATCTCCCCCAGGAGCTGAGGAACGGCCAGAGGCAAAGCCTGCAGCAGCTCCCCAGCCTCCCATGGCAACAGGCTTCAGCTCTGCCACCCCCCAAGAGCAGTCCCTGCCACAGCCCACCCCTTGGGTTCCGTACGTTCGGAGCTGCTGGCTGGAGAGGCTGCTGGCATTGTCCAGGCTGGGCTGGGGGACCCTGGGGACACACACAGCAGGGAGAAGGACCCTCACGGCCCCGCTGGGCAGCGTCTGCAGCTCAGAGGAGGTGCTGATGAAAATGGAGACACTTTCCAGGGGGGGGATGATGCCCAGGTTAGCCACAAAGCAAATCCTCTCCAGGTCCTCATCCAGCATGATCCTCCCTGTGCAGAGAACGGATCACACCAGGGAGATGTGGTGTCACACCCCTGCCCAGACCCCCTGTGGCCACCCCAGCCCTGGATCCACCGCCCAGAGCAGCCCTCACTGCTCACACCAGCCCTCTGAGCCTCTCCTTTAGCTTTCCAGAAGCAACAGCACCTTCCAATAGGGATGAGACCAGCTCTCAGCAGTCACCGCAGGGACCCCATGAGCTAAGGCTCAGCCTTTCAGAAGGAGCCCTCTCGATGTCATGGCACGTGCTAGCCACCCCTTGCCACCTCCTCACTCCTCATGCCCTGCTTTGCTTCTCCACGGCCGCTGAAGCCCCCTCACCGCTTCCATCGCGCCCCCGTCCATTGGGGAGGCTGCAGCCCTCGGGGTGGGTGTCCTCTAGCTTGGCTTTGTCCTTGATCTGCACTGTCACCGCACGCCGGGCCACGGCCGCCTCGAAGCCCACCACAGTGGTCCCCTCATCCAAGGGGTAGACAAAGAGACCTGGAGGCCAGAAGAGGTTGAGCAACACCGAGAGCTTGACCACCCAGATCCTGCCCCCCCCCCAGGCTAGGACCACAGTGGGGCAGCTCCCTTCGGTGCTTCCCTGCACACTCCTGGCACCCTCCACCTTTCCTAGCCTTGGACCACTGAGAACATGAGCTGGACCACTGAGTTGCCCTTGGCTACTCTTCCCAGCAACGGGTTTAAGCACAGGAGAGAAACCCAGTGCTGCGATACCCCTCCCTGGCTCTGGAGCTCCTGCTGTAGCTCCAGCCCTTGCAACTTGCCTTCCAGAGCCTGGGCTGAGGGGTTGCGGTAGCTGAGCAGGGCTGTCATCCCCAAGGCGTAGCCACTGACACACGACGTCACCTCTGATGCCGTGAGGGGCAGCGGGGAGCAGGTCGCCCGGTTAATTAGCCCTGGCATCTTCCCAAGGGGGGCTGGCAGTGATGGAGGGGGTCACCTGCAGTGAGCTGGAGAGAGGTGGAAGGGTGAGGATGACTGGGGAACCCTGAGTGCCCAGACCACTTGTGTGCGTGAGTCGTCCCCCTCCCCATTTCCACTTGGGATTCTGCAGCCCTGAGACCTGGGCTGGAGGTGGAGAAGAGGATGGAGCCAAGATCCTGGTGGGAAGCTGCAAGGGAATCATAGAATCACAGACTGTGCTGCGTTGGAAGGGACCTCCAAAGGGCATCCAGTCCACCCCCCCTGCCCCAAGCAGGGCCAGCACTCACCAGACCAGGTTGCCCAGAGTCCCAGCCAGCCTGAGCTTGAACAGCTCCAGGGATGGGGCTTCCATCCCCTCTCTGGGCAGCCTGTTCCAGGGCTCCCCCACCCTCAGATTCCAGACCTTGTTCCTCCTGTCCAGCCTAAATGATGCAAAAGCAACCCAGGCCAGAAATCCTCACCCCAACACCCCATCGACTCGAGGGAGGGGGTTTGGGTTAACCTGGCTGGGAACAGGCAGCCCCAGGGGTCACCGGGTTATCCTCACAGAATGCTTTAGGTGGGAAGGGACCTTTAGAGCTCCTCCACTCTAGAGCTCACTCCTGCAGCGAGCAGGGCCATCTCCAACCAGAACAGATTGCTCAGAGCCTCATCCAGCCTGACCTGGGATGCTTCCAGGGATGGGGCTTCTCCCACCTCTCTGGGCAGCCTGGGCCAGTGTCTCACCACCCTCGGTGCAGAGCATTTCTCCTCTGTGCCGTGACTCACATCTCACCAGCTCCCACACCCACCCACTGCCTGAGCCCGGGCAGAGTGGGTTAACGTCTGTTTTTGGCCCTTCTGCTTCTCAGCATCCTCCAAACTGACGAGTTTCTCCAGGATCCTGAGAGTTTTCCCGCAGCCTGTGGGAAGGAAGAGCAGGCAGGCAGAGCCAGGCATCCTCCCGCCCTCCCACGCTCCTGCCCATCCTCATCCTCGCAGTGTTTCGGGGAGGTGCCATGGCTGGTGGCTCTGCTGCCCTCACCTCCAGCTCCTCTCCGCAAAGGCTGACTCATCCCTCCGCTTGGCTTCGCGGAGACGTTCAGATGCAGAGCGGCTGCTTCTGCCAATTAGACTTCAACTCTTCTCCCAGAGCAGGTCTCTCCTCTGTTCCAGCTCATCTCCCCCAAGACTGGAGGGTTTCAAAGGAGACCTTTCAGGTAGCTCTCGGGCCACATCCAGCTCTCCTGGGGCACTGGGAGAAGTTGCTAGGCAGCAGTTCTCCCCGGCTGGCTCGGCGATGCTCTCAGCAGTGATTTACGGGGCTCAGGAGGAGCAGCAGCAGCAGTAGCAGCAGCGAGATACTGGAGTTTCTCATTTCCTGGCAGGTCTGCCCTCTTCAAACCCCCTTTGTGAGCATGAATGTGGCCACCTGAGGCCATGAGATGGGAGAACAAAGCGTGGCCAGGCTGGGGGCCATCAGCCAGGGTACCCAGAGAGTAAAGCAGCTGAGGAGAAGGGGTGCAGTATCACAGCACCCCCTGAACTCCAGCCAACAACCCTGGCTACTCCTGATTTGGTCCTTCTCTCCCTCCACTGCAAAGGCCACTCGCACCAAGAGCTGCCCATGGAGGTGGGGGGACACAGGAGCAGGTCCAGCGTGGACTCCTCTCCATGAGCCCGGGGAGGCCAGCACCACCTGGGATGCTCCAGGCCACCCTAACCAGGGCTTGTAAAGCCAGAAGGTGGCAACAGGGAGAGCTAATGAAGGTGGAGATGTGGCAGAGGCCATCAGGACAGCAGAAGTGATGAAATGGCAGGTGGGGGAAGGAGGCGGGAGGTTATTTTGCCTTAGGGAAGGCAGCGGGCAAGCAATAACAAGGAGAAGATGCTCCCTAGCAGCCAGGCAGAGCAGAATTCATCACGGGTTGTCAGAGAGGTGAATCCGGGCGTCTGCTCTCAGCCTGGCAGCCCTCATGGCTGTGGAGATTTATGGCAGAGCCCTGAACTCCGAGTCCCTCACCTCTCCTGCACCCAGAGGAAACAAGAGACATGAGTCCCATGGGAGCTGCTCAGCTCACGAGGACTCCTGCATCACCGGGTGCCAGCGCTGAGGGACCCTTGGTGGGATGTGGAGCCCTGTGCCATGTCCTGTGTTAAGTGAAGCAGGGCAGTGGCAGCTCTCTTGCAGCTCTGGTGCAGCCCACAGGAGCTCTGGCAGGGTCTGGGGGGCTCTACTCAGCCCTTTGCCCAGTAAAGGTCCTCGGGATGGGGCTGGCAGGCTGCAAGCAGGCTGGCAGAGACTGTGCTGCCAACGCCATCAAGTGACAGCAGTAAGAAACGAGGAGAGCAGGGAGGCTGGTGTGGGGGGAGCAGAGAGCTGGCATCTGCCTCCTGTAGCCCCCCAGGAGACCACCGCAGCATCACAGAATCCCAGAATCTCTTTGGCCGGAAGAGCCCTTCCAGATCATCCAGTCCAACCTCCAACCCAGCACTGCCAGGTCACCCCCAACCCTCAGCACCAGCTCCACAGGTCTTTCAGTCCCTCCAGACACAGGGACTCCCCCACTGCCCTGGACACCCTGTTCAGCGTTTGAGATCCCTTAGGGTGATGAAACTCTTCCCAGAACCCAGCATGACCCTCCCCTGGGGCAGCTCACAGCCATTTCCTCTGGTCCTGTAGCCACCAGGGAGAGGAGACTGAGTCCCTCCTCACTCCAGCCTCCTATCAGGGAGGTGCAGAGAGTGAGAAGGTCTCCCCTCAGCCTCCTCCACACTGAACAGCCCCAGTTCCTTCAGCCCCTCCTCACAGCACTGGTGCTGCAGCCCCTTCCCCAACCTCACTCCCAGTTGCTCCGCATCCTGCCCCTGCTACTCCAGCACCTGCACTCAGACAGGACCCCCCCATCCCCAGCACCACTGCCACACTAGTCACCCCTTGCAGCCACTCAGTCCTCACTGTAGCCTCTCACCATCCTGAGACCCAGCCAGAACCCTCCTGACACACAGCCTTTGGCATCCTGGGAGGAGAAGGGGAGATTCCACTGGGAATTCTTTCAGCCACCTTGCTGCACCCCAGAAACACCCCCTGCCCAGACCTCCATCAGCTGGGGACCAGCCCCATCCCTTGGCCAGCCATGCTGAGGTCCTGGCACCACGGGCTAGTGACTGCTGCTTCCTTGGAGTAAGATCAGAACGGATGAGGTTCTGGGGGATGTTAATGGAAAGGGTGTTTCTCTGCCTGAGAAGGGGGTGCGATGCCCAGACAGAGTCCTGCACCCAGTTTGCTCCCTGCTGTACAAGGACCACCTGGCCAGGCAGCAGAGGGTCCAGAGAAGGGCCACAAGGATGCTCAGAGGGCTGCAAGCCCTGACGTATGAGGAAAGCCTGCAAGAGCTGGGGATGTTCAGCTTGGAGAAGAGAAGGCTCAGAGGGACCTTATCCCCAGGTCCCAGCACCCAAGGGGTGGCTGCCAAGAAGATGGGGACTCCCTTTGCACAAGGAGTCCCATGGGAAAGACAAGGTTGGATGGGGCTGAGTGACTCCTGGGGAGATTCCCACTGGAGTCCAGAGGAAAGCTCTTCCCCATGAGAACAATGAACCCCTGGGATCATCTCCCAAAGGAAGGGGTCAGTTGCCCTCCACAGGGCAGTTTTCAGCCCCAGCTGGACAGGCTGCTGGGACAGTGAATTTCAACTGGATTTTCTCTGGAGAGGTTGGACCGGGTGATCCTCGGGGTCTCTTCCAGCCTGGTGTCCTGTGAATCTATGAATCGATGGATATCTGAAACTGCTGCTGGGTGCCCATGTGCATCTCTGAGCACTGACCCACCCTCAAAAAATCTGGATGCTATGCACGTGCAGTGAGATCAAAAGCTGATCTAACATCATCCCAGTGGCCACACCAGGGCCCTCAGGGCCACAGCCAGGCTGTCCTTCAACTCCTCCAGACACAGGGACTCCCCCACTGCCCTGGGCAGTCCAGTCCAGGATCTGAGCACCCTTTCTGGGAGGAAGGGCTTCCTAACATCCAACCTAACCCTCCTCCTGGCTGCTTCAGGCTCTGCCCTCTCGTCCTGGCACTGGGTGCCTGGGAGAAGAGCCTGACCCCCACCTGACTGCAACCTCTCTTGGGAGTCCCCCCCTGAGCCTCCTCTTCTCCAGGCTGAACATCCCTAGCTCCCTCAGCCTCCGCTGGTCCCAGTCATCCACGACTAGCAACAGACCAGTAACACCCCAGCAGCCAGTGCTGCCCATGACACATCCCTCCAGCCCTAGTGCCTCAAGGACTGATGTTCAGGGGCAGGTTTTGCCCCTCAGGCTACAGAAGCAGCTGTGTGAAGCCCAGCCCTGGTGCCACACAGAGCGATGGACATGGGTTTGGGCTGCTGACCCACTGCTGTAACCTCTCACCAGTCCCAAATGAGATCCCTTGGAGATGCTTTAGTGATTCAGGCTTGTAGGGCAGATGGTTAGATCAGATGATCTTGAAGGTCTTTTCCAACCTGGATGATTTTACATCTCCTCCAGGTCCCAGCCCAGCCCCGGGTCCAACCCACTCTGTTCAGGCTGTTTTTCTGCAGCTGGGGAAAATAATTCTCCGTCTGCATCAATCAACACTGACATCCAGTGGCTCTGGGCAAGATAACAGCCAGCGGAGATGTGCAGAGTCCAGCCCTGCACAGACCCTCCCGCCTGCTGCTGCTGGTCTCTGCTGCTCCTCAGTACTGGGAGCTGCTGGGCCACCTCCATGGGGAATCTTATTCCCACCTGTTTGCAACAGCGAGATCAGAAGGAGGCCAAAGTTTTGGGGCTCTCAGGCAGAGCCACTCTTTAGTACCTGCTGTGGGTAGGGGAGCAGTGGTGGGATCCCTATATTCACTACCCTTACCCTCATCAGTGGAGGTCACAGCTACCACACACAGGAGCCCTTCTGCCTCTCTCCCGCAAAGCATGAGGCTCAGGGGATGGGAATCAACACCTTAAACTCTTGTAGGATCAACAGGAGCAAGTGGTACCCAAAACAGCACAGGCAGCGCCCAACCAGAGAGGTTTTGCTGGGTGACCCTCCTGGAAGAGATGTGGATCCCCCCCCCCAGGACCTGTGGGACCCTCATGAGAAGCTGCAGGGGCCATTCTTCTGCCTCCACCCCCTTCTCATCTCAAACTGCCACTGTGGGGTTTCCAACCTGCTGGAAAAAGCAGCCCAACATCCGCCAGGTTTCACCCACCCAAGGGTGACAAGGAGGGGCCACCTCCCCATGGGGCACCCCGAGGCCTCTGATGTGGTGGCTGATGGCAGGGAGGTTGGAGGGGCTCCTGCTCCTGCGAACACCCACACATGAGGACCCCAGTAACAGCTATAGGATCCCCATAACAGCCATGGGGTCCCCATAACAGCTACAGGGGTCCCCAGGAAGTCTCAGGGTCCCCCCTCCTGGCACTGAGATGTGACCGACAGCCCCAGCAGAACCAGGTTTTGGGGGACCACCCCCAGCGGGTCTTTGAGCCCCAGAGCTGGGTCTCAGGGTCTGTGGGGCTGTGTTTCCAGAGCCTTCAATCCCTGCCGGTGTGTGCAGCAGCATTTCTGAGAGGGGTCTGGTTAACCCTTCCCTCGCTGGGCTGCACCAGTGTATGGGAGATCCCTGGGCTGAGCCTGGGGGAAGGATTCATCCCCAACACCCTGAGGGTCAGTCAAATCCAGCAGCCCTGTGCATGGGACAGTCCAAGGCAGAGCCCTTCCCCACCCACCCTCCTCCTGTCCTGTCCCAGCCAGGTCCTTGGTGCTCTGGCCCTTACTGGGGGATTAGAGCCTCCCCCATGCCAAGGTCACTCCTCCCTTCCCCCAAACCAGCGGGTCCACAGCTGGGACATCCCACTGGCTGCCCAGCAGAGCAAAACCTGCCACCCCAGAGGCATCCTCCTCCGCCCCATCCAGCCTCCGTTGCCCGCAGGGAGGTGAAGACAGTCGCTGGTACCGTCTGTGCAGTTGTGGGGAGGGCAGGGATGCCTCGGGGTCTCCCCATCCAGCTGGGAGAGAGGGAGGCAGGGCAGAAGCAGCAGCTTGTGAAAGTGTGGGCTAGTGCCTGCGGAAATATTATGACAGGAACCGCTTCTCCCCCCGCTGCTTCGTGCCTGGGGGAGAGCATCCCTCATCCCCCCCCACCCCCAGCACACACACCCCGAGCACACACCGCCCAGCCTGCCTGCAAGGTGCAGGAGCAACTGGAGAGCAGCCACTGGCTTTTCTTACCTTTCCTGGGAGAGGAGAGAGGAGCAAGAGGAAGGGGATGGGGGGGTTGGAGCAACTTCACCCACTGCAGCCTCCCGCAGCTGGGCTGGTGGGGCAGGAAGGGCAGGAGGAAGCGCGAAGGCGGCAGGGAGGGCTGCAGCCTGCTTTTGTCTGGGAAAGACACGGAGAGACGGAGATAAGGAGAGAGAAAAAAAGGGAGGGAGAGAGAGGGAGAGAGAGCAAGCGCCAGGGCTTGGGGTGGGGGGAGCTGCACCACAGCCACCTCAGCAACCTGTGGCATCCGTCCCCCCCGGAGCATCCCTTGGGCCCTCTCCATCGAGGAGCGATGCTGGAGCATGTGGGGTGGTCCATGGGGGTCTGGGGTGGGGATGGGGCTTACCGGACCCTGCAGCGACATGGGGCCAAGCCGTGGCCGGTGGCCAGGGACGGGTGGCGGTGGCCGCTGAGGAGCAGAGGCTCTGCAGAGCTCTTGGGGTGCCCATCGTTGAGTGAGTGGAGCCATTTGTTTTGCCGGGGAGGTAACCATGACAATGGCCCCGAACACTGCCGCTGCCTCCCAGCCTCCTCCCCTCCCTCCTAGGGGCTGCAGGGGAAGGGGTGAAGCAGACTAGATGCCCTTGAGCCGGGCAGGTTGTCAAAGACTGGGGGTGCAAAGCCATCGCCACAACTTGTCTCCCCAAGGGTGAAATTGTCCACAGCATCTGCCGTGGGAGGAGGGAACCCCCCTTTCCTCCTGTCACCCTCCACTTCTGCCCTCCTCTTGCTCCTTTAAAGAAAAGGAAAGAGCCCCAAAGCTCTCCAGAATGGGGATGCATCACTTCTCACTGGCATTTCCTGCAGCCCTAGGCCACATCTCCCTTCATCCCCCTCCTCACGCTGATGTCCCCCTCATCTCTGCCCATGCCCCCCCTTTTCTGATCCAGAACTTCCCAAAGCCCCTGACCCAGCAGCCCCCAGCTGTGGGGCAAACAGGAGGGCTAAAGGGGGACTCTCCCCACGGGGAAAGAGGAGCAACACTGCTGCTTGTGTGAGATTCAGTCCCTGGCCAGAGCAGCTCAAACTTAAACACAGGACAAGCAACCTGGAGATAAAAGGGGAAACTGAGGCAGCAGGAAGGGCAGCAGCAGGAAGGGCAGCAGCAGGGCACCACGGGGCACTGAGCCCAGGTCAGATCAGACTGGTTCAGTGCCACCAGGCTCAGAGAGAACAATCCAGACAGCTCAGCATCACCGCAAATACCACTGTGTCCCTTGGGAAGAGGCTCTCCGACGCAGGACAGAGGTTTGTGCCCCCGCATCATCCTACGCAGAGACACAGATCCACCTGCAAATCCGTCTGGTTTGAGCATCTCACAGCACAGTGGCTATAAATCCACCACCACGGGCACACTGAGACCCTAAATCACCCTCTGGGCTCCGCGCTCAGACATTTCTTTCTAGAACCCCCTTCGTGTCTGTGTTCACAGCACGTCCCTGCTCTCCCTACGTCGTGGCAGCACCAGGGCAAGCAGACCCACACGATGTCCCCCATGAACCATCCTGTTGTCACCGAAGAGGATGAGCTTTGGGGACAGGGCAGGGAAACCTGTGAGCAAACTCCTAGCTGAGAGCTTTGCCCAAGCTCAGCTCCCACAGTGATCTAAACCCCAGAGCTTGAGAATCGACGGTTCTTGCTGGAGCTGCCACTAGTCCACGTGCCCCGTTCCCAGTCCTGTTAGCCATTTGCTTACTGCCGCTTCTGGCTTCTCCGGAACAAACAACATATGTCAGGAGAAATCCCGGGATCCAGACCAACAAATCTGGGAGCTGTGGAGTGTTTATTGCTAAAGCAGCGTGAGATCGGCCGCAAAGCTGGGACAGACCTTGGCAGGGATATTTGGTGCTGAAGGAGAGGCCGTGCCACCGCAGGCATCAAGGTGCCATCCACAGGTGCTGCCAGGTGCCAAAGCAGCTCACAGGGGCCCTTGACGGGTGCACCATCCCTCCTCATCTTCTCTGGGCAACCAGAGCCACCTCCACCAGCGGGGAAAGCAGAGAGGCTCCAGCAGAGGGGTTAAAGAGGAAATTTTGAGGAGGACAAGGGAAAAGGAGAGTTTGAGCTCCACACAAGCCCCACCTCACAGCCTGCGGCTTCCCCATGCAGCCTCAGGTACTAACTGGTGGAAGGCAGAGCATCAAGGCACCGCAGAGCAGCATTTCCAGTCAGGCTTCATGCCTGGAACCAGCTCTAGAAGAAAAACAAACCCCAAACATCATCCTGTGGGGAGACAGTGACAATGAAAAAAGAGGAAGGAGGGCTGGGCAAGGACTGTCTGCCCCTCTGAGCAGGGTAAGGAGCCTCCAGCCTGTCTGCTGGGTGAGGACCACAGTGAATCCCAATGAAATCCCACCTGCCCTCCCCAGATCTCTGGTTCTAGAAGAGCCCAGCTCTGCTGCTGAGGGGAGTTTATTCCACATCCAGTTAATGTGAGTGTTTATTTCACGGGGTGTGGATTTAACCCAGCACAGGAGCTCTCCCACCAGCAGGACAGGAGAAGGGCAATAAAAAGCTTGAGCATCACCACAAAGGGCCCCTTCCCTAAGCCCATAACCACCCACCGGCTCCCCTCCTGGGGAAAACAAACCCAGTGGAACGTAAACCACAAACCCACCAGTGAGAATCCAGTGAGGGGCTGGTGGTTCTTAAATGCTCCTTCCCAGAGACAGACCCCTGCCATCACGGGGGAGGGGTGTCTCCATGATCCCTCTCCAGCTCCATGTGTTCTGGTCCATGGGCTGCAGCCTCCCTGAAGGCCCTAAAGGGTTAGGGTCCTGGCAGCCTTTGGGATCCCCAGTATCCAGCCCCAGTAGACTCTGAGATCCCAAATTCCCAGTACCCCAAGGTTTTGGGGTCCCCCATTTCTAGTAGTTCCCCTTTTTGGAACCCTCTCAATTCCTTCCCACTTTTCTCTGCCTCTGTCTGGTGACCAAACATTCCCTGAGAGAAATCTGGCCCTTTATAGACTCAGAAAATCCCCAGCTGCCCCCCTTCACTCCCAACCTGAAGATTCTCATCCCCCCTGACCCCCTCCCACAAAAGGCCAGGCACTCATTGCTGTTGATTTATTCAACCATTAAAAATTCCCTCAACCACCTCCCCAAAAAACCCCCTCCAGGAGGGGGCTCAGCTATGCTGGGACCCTTCACCCTCAGCAACAATGCCAGCAAGAGTTTGATCCCGAATCCAAAGCCTCTCGCTCAAGGCATTGAGGAGGGGGACGACCCGGGTCAGCTCTTTGCGCCCCCTCCCAGCTCCTGGCCCACAGCTTGCTCTCAGTACTGGCACCCTCCACGTCCCCTCAAAGGCTGCCACATCTTTCTCTGTCACATCTGCCAGGTAGGACTGGTCGAATCTGGTGGTTGTGGGAGGACACGAGGTTAAGGGAGGCAATAACAACCACAAAAGATCTCCTCCCAACCCCTAAAAACAAGAGGCAGCTGCCCATTCCTGCATGTAATGAAGTCTGCACGTGCTCAGCCCCCCAAAGTACTGAAAGATGGGGGAGCAAACCCACATAAGGGGGGACAAATGTCAGGGGAGACACAATAGCCTGGAAAATCCTGTAAACCCTCCCCCCTTGCCCCTCTAAACATCATCAAGAGCCGCAAATCCACCAGTGTGATGCAGTGTGCCTGTTCTCAGCTGTAGTTTGAGCCTGGCAGGGTATCTGGCAGCTCCGGGTACTTCCCTGCCTTCACAGGTCTGAGCCAAGCAGCAGCCCTGCATATAAAGATGTCTGGGGAGGAGCAAACCTGCAGGACCAGATTCCTGTTGGGTTTGGATTCCACTGGGTTACCGGACTGGGCTGAGGCCTTGGCGGTGGCCACTCCACCCTGCAGTGCAGTGGTGAAGAAGGAGCTTGTGGAGGGCCTAGAGCTAAGCAGAGTCCCTGTAAAGCTGAGGTGAAGCAGAGAGTCCTGACTGTAGTCTGTGGAGAGTGACAACCAGAGCAGGGGACTGGCCCTGAGGACATGGAGCTTCCAGTCCCTGAAGAGGTTCCAGGAATGCTGGAGAGGAACTTCTGACCAGGAACTCTGGTGCTGGGACACGGGGCTGGGTTCAGGCTAATAGAGGGGAGACTGAGCTGAGATCTGAAGCAGAAATCCCTCCCTGGGAGGCTGCTGAGGCCCTGGAACAGGTTGCCCAGGGAGGCTGTGGCTGCTCCATCCCTGACAGTGTCCAAGGCCAGGTTGGATGGGGCTCTGGGCACCCTGGTCTGGTGAGAGGAGTTGCTGCTCACAGCAGAGGGTTGGCACTGGGAGAGCTCTGAGCTCCCATACAACTTAAACCAGCCTGGGATGTGGAGCAGGGGTGTGATCCTTAAAGGAACTGCTGGCTGAGGCAGGGAAAGCCAGGCTGCAGCCGTCAGGCACTGGTATGACCCACAGCCCACAGAAACCCCCACAGCAGCTGCAGAAAGCTCACAGAGGACTTGTCCCTCGCTGGGAGGAGGACACCAAGTTGCTTCAGTGAAAAGTTCTCAGGGCTTTACCCCTGAAGGAAAGGAGAGAGCAGGGCTGGGCTCAGAGACTCAAGAACCACGTGGCTGCTCTCTGTCTTCTGATGGTGGGGTTTTCCTGTTGTTTGCATTAAATGTGCAGTTTCTCCCCACATCCAGCCTGTCCCTTTCTGCCCATGACTCACACACGGTGAGGTCAGCCCTCCCTGTTCTTAGCTCATTAGCACTTTTGTTAAACGAATGAGTTAATTGTCCTGGCCCAGGTCAGGGTGCCCAGACGGTGACATCAGCCTAGTGAGCAGTGAAATAAGGATCTGCCAACGCACTTCTGGGGTGTGCAGACCCCTGAGAGCCCTCCAGAGAAGGATACTTGGTGCCAACAACCACCCTCACGACATTTTCCTCCTCAGCACCCACCACCCGGCTCAGCTGGGCTGGCAGCTCCTCGAAGGACGAGCGGTCGGTGAAAGAGAAGAGGAATAGGATGGCATCTGCTTTCTCTTTACAGTCCTGGGGGGTGAGAAGAGCCACCATGAAGGGGATGCCATGTGTCCCCCCACCCCATACTAGTGTCCCTGGGACTCACATGCAGCAGGTACTCAAACTTGTTCAGGGCCCTCTCACCACAGTCCCAGAAGTGGAGCTGGAAGATGACAGGGCGACCACTGGCCCGTATTTTGGCCGGCCAGTACACAGTTGTGACTTCTATCCCTGGAGAGGGGACATACACAGGCAGGGACTGTGACCCCCAGGGGACACTGGGGGGTCTGTGTGTGCCCCCAGGGACATACCCAGTGTCTCATTGTGGGTGCTGGGTACTGAGGTCCCTGCCAGAGTGGCCACCAAGGCCGACTTGCCGACGCCGCTCTTGCCGGAGACGAAGAGTTTGTAGGTGACGGTGGGCGTGGCCAAGGTGGGGGGCAGCACTGGGTGCTCCAGCAGATCTGGGGGGTGGGGAGGGAGGTTTCTCAGGGTGCTGAAGCCTTGCTTTTGAAGAAGGGGGGAGGGGACAGGCAGGATGTGAGACTCACTGAACACTCTCCGCTGGTTCTTCTGGAAGATGGCGTCCAGGTAGGGGCGGCCGTCAGGGGAGAGGAGCCAGTCTGGCTCCAGCAGGGACTCACCCTGGGCCGCCATGGTCCCTCCTGAGCTGGAAGACAGGGATGGGACCTCTGTGTCCTTTGCTCATGGGATCACTGCACCCTGCAGCTTAGGGGAGCAACATGTTCCCTTCTGACCCCTCCCAGGGTCCCTGCACCCTCCCATAGAATCTAGCAGCCTTCAGTAGGATCCTGGCACTCTCACATGGGGACACTGAAGCCACTAGGGAGTCTTTGAACACCCCCCAGATGTCCATGACACCCCCACAGCCTCCCTGCCCACCCCATGCTCCTGTTGAAGGGTGGCTCCATGGCCTCACCTGTGCTTGCTGCTGCCTTGTGGTGACTATGTGAAGGCCAAACCCCATGCAGTGGGTCTCTTCCAGGCCCCTTCCCCTGTTCCTTGGGCTGCAGGGACTCTTCTCCCCCGATGATGTGAGGACCCCAAAGGCTTGTTCTCCTCTCACCACAAGCCAAGGGGGAGTGGCTGCTCTGCCACGTCTTCCCCCTCCTTCCTCCTCACTGCCCTGGGCGAATGTGTGGCTGCATCTCTCCTGCTGCTTCTGCCCCAAATCACAAGGGAGCTCCCAAACCAACAGCCCTAAAAAAAGAAGGAATTCCTTTGAAACACTTTTAATTCCTCAGGGCCAGAGGCAGCTTTCACCAAACTTCTTACAAGGTCTACACCAGACCCCAACCAAAACCCCAACACACACAGCGCAAACACACTCAATCCTCTTCATCGTCTCCAGGAAACCCCCAGGGGTGTCAGAGCCACCTCAACTACCTGAGAAAGCAGAGAGGCTCCAGCAGAGGAGTTAAGGGGGGGATTTTGGGGAGGACAAGGGAAAAGGAGAGTTTGAGCTCCACACAAGCCCCACCTCACAGCCTGTGGCTTTCACACGCAGTCTCTGGCACTAACTGATGGAAGGCAGAGCATCAAGGCACCGCAGAGCAGCATTTCCAGTCAGGCTTCATGCTTGGAACCAGCTCTGGAAATAAAACAAACCCCAAACATCATCCTGCGGGGAGACAGTGACAATGAAAAAAGAGGAAGGAGGGCTGGGCAAGGACTGTCTGCTCCTCTGAGCAGGGTAAGGAGCCTCCAGCCTGTCTGCTGGGTGAGGACCACAGTGAATCCCAATGAAATCCCACCTGGCAACACCTGCCCTCCCCAGATCTCTGGTTCTGGCAGAGCCCAGCTCTGCTGCTGAGGGGAGTTTATTCCACATCCAGTTAATGTGAGCGTTTATTTCATGTCTAAAGGAATAAACCCTTCATTACTTTACAGCAGAGCCCCCAGCAAAATCAAAGACCCTTTATGATGGTTACAAACACCCATCCCTCCACGCACCAGGAGCTCAGCCTGACCCCAAAGGCTGACACAGAGAAGCCTTCACAGGAGAAACACCTGTTACCACCTGCATTACTGGACCTCCCTGAGAGTCCCCAGAGCCCTGCAAACTCCAGGGGATCTTGCAGCAAAGGGAGAGGATCAGAAATAGGGACTTGAGAGCTCTGCCTGCAGATAACCACTGGTAGGTCTCCACATTCCTTGTGCCTCCTTGTTCCTGTCTCAAAAGGGGGGCAATTCCAGTTACATCTCTGTATTGGAGGAGTGTCTCTGCAGGAGACCATCATGCCAGGGAGCAGCAGCTTCTCTGTGTCCGAAGGGTCCCTCAACTTTTGGGCTCCTGTTGCAGAGTCACCCACAGATCATACAGCAGGGGACTTGGTGCAATCCAAGTTAGAGAACTCCAGAATGCCAGACTGGAGGGGTTGGGAGGGATCTCTAAAGATCATCTAGTTAACCCTGCTGGAGAGAAGGATCTCCTAGAGCAGATGCCACAGAGCACACTCAGGAGGGGTCACAATGTCTGCAGAGCAGAGACCCCACAGCCTCTCTGGGCAGCCTGGGCCAGGGCTCCGGGACCCTCCGCAGGAAAAAGTTGCTCCTTACGGTTAGGGAGAACCTCCTGGCTTACAGCTGGTACCCAGAGCTCCTTGTCCTTTCACTGCTGAGAGCCTGGTCCCATCCTGCTGACACCCTTCAGCTACCGATCAGCATCCACCAGACCCCCTCAGTCCCCTCCTCAGGCCGAACCCCCCCCAACTCCCTCAGCCTCCCCTCCAGGTTCCCTAAGCGGCTCCATCCTGGTCTCTTCCCAGTAGCATCCAG
>VZRI01003399.1:52314-66908 GCA_013397515.1 Upupa epops
GTTCGGGGAGCGGCCTGGGGGGGGATGGTAGTGGTGGTGGTTCTGGGGGCCCTGAGGCCTCTCCGCAGAACACAAACATCGCTGGAAAAGCCCCTTTTCCCTCCGTTTCCCCCCCTTTCTCTCTCTTTCTCCCACTTTCACCCTGTTTTTGCCGCCTCTTTCTGGCGCGGGGAAGGCCCTGTCTGGAGCCATCGCGGAAGTAGCTCCGCCTCGGAGGAGCCTGGGCCCGGGCCCTGCCTTCAGGAACGAAGAAAACTCCTCTTTATCCATTTCATTTATTTTAAAATAATTTTTTTAGTATTGAAAGGGCCAGCAGGTTCCTGTTCTTTATACTTAATTACACCCAGGCACAGCCCTACCTCACCTCTGTGCAGGCCCAAATAAGTCCCTTTTGTATGAAAATATCTGAATGTGTGTGAGGCCCTGGCTTGTTTTGATGTCTCTGAGCCGCCAGAGTGCTGCCCTTTACGCAGAGAGTGCTAACTCAGCCCTTGGAAGACCCTCGGGGCTCCTCTCTCTCTGTCACATTTTTGGTATTAGAACCAATCTTGTGAGAGAGGGAGTTGACCTGGGGTAGCTCTGGTCAGCTGGGACTCCAGATGTCACAGAATCATTTGGGTTGGAAAAGCCCTTCAAGCCTATCCGGTACCACCCTGAACCCAGCTGTCCCAACCCCTAGCCCTGAGCTCCATGACTCTGAAACAGCCAGGGATGGCAATTCAACCCCTTCCCTGGGCAGCCTGTGCCAAGCACTGGGGACCCCTTCTAAGGAGAATTTTCTCCTCAGGGTCAACCTGACCTTCACCTGGGGCAGCTTAAGGCCATTTCCTCTGGTCTTGTTCCTTGTGAGGAGAGATCAACCCCCACTTCTCTCCACCCTCCTTTCAGGCAGTCACAGCACTCCTCAGCCTCAGACTAACCAGCCCCTGCTCACTCAGCCTTTCCTCATAAGGTTTGTTCTCCACACCCTTGCCCAACTCCATTGCCCTTCTCTGCACTGGCTCCATCCCCTTAATGTCCTTGTTTTGTTCTGGAAAGGAAATTTTCTCCCTTTCACAGTGAGCAGTATGGGGCCAGAAAATGCCTGCTCTCAGTGCCACTGTTACAGCTCAGAACAATGGGGTTTGGTGTAGAAATCTTGGAATCAAGCTCATCTCTCTAACTTCATTGCATTTGCCTTCAAGCACAGCTTTTCACTGCAGGGGTGGTAAATTGCTGCATCCTAGAGTAAGGGAGGTTGAAGGGACTTGCGGAGACCATCTCATCCAACCTCCCCACTAGCGCAGGTTCATCCCAGTCTGGAAGCCTCAGGGAAAGCTTTTCATGGCCAGCAGTGGAAATGCTGCTATCGTAACCCTTGCATGACTCTGACCTCATGTTCTCCCTCTTGTAGCTGAGCAGTTTGCAACTGAAGGAGGAAAAACCCAAACCAGAAGCCAATGGTGAGTTACAGCCACTCAGACAAGCATGGCAAGGCCATAAATGTGTTTGTGTTGGGTTTGGAGGGAAAAACATTCCTCAAAAGGGAAACACAAAGATAAAGAGCAGTGCAGACTCAATATTGGGCTTGTTTGCCTTTTAAAGTCGTGGTTTGCTCTGTGCAGGGAGCTGTGGGAATATGATCTGTTGGTGTGGCTGGGAATCTTGAGAGCAAGCCGTGACTCCCAAGGAAAACAGGCTGTTGTGTGCCTTTCCCCCTCTGTGTCTGGAATCTGAAGTTCTGAGGGTGTAGCGGTCTGACCCCACATTACTAAAACATCTGGTTTCTTTCAGGTGCTGTTGTCAAGGCTGACGACAATGTGGAGAAGACAGAGGATGAGGAGAAGGGTAAGTGTTGCCTTAGCAAGGAATGTTGTGAAGAAATTAATGTCCTGTCTGCCTTGTGTCCCAGGATGGAGCGGACTAGAAGGGGAGTGGTTAGGAAATCAAGACAGGGTCTCCTCTACTCTGCCCTGGTGAGACCACATCTGGAATCTTCTGTCCAGTTCTGGGCCCCTCAGTTCCAAAGGACATAGAGCTGCTTGAGAGAGTCCAGCACAGAGCCACAAAGGTGATGAAAGGAAGGGAGCATCCCCCTGCTGAAGAAAGGCTGNTTCTTCCCGATGAGGGTGCCTGAGCCCTGGAATGGGCTGCCCAGGGGGGTTATGGAGTCTCCTTCTCTGGAGACGTTTCAAACCCACCCGGCCTGTTCTGTGCCTCTGGATCTAGGGGATCCTGCTGCAGCAGGGGGATTGTGCTGGGTGATCTTTCAAGGTCCTTTCGAGGCCCTAACACTCTGTGATCCTGCCCCAGGGACTTAACTGTAAGGACTAGTGTCTTTTAAAGCCATTGGGTCTTGTAATAACTTGGGAGACTCCTGGATTAGAGAGGAATAAGAGGATAGCAATCATCAGAGGCAGAAGAGATACAGGAACGGTTGGATACCCTGGAGCTGTTGTAGCAACCACTGTGTTGTGCTTACGAAATAGCTGTGAGGAGGCTATAGGAAATTAATCTATGAGTAAAACCCCCAAGTGCAGTGGTTTAACCTTTGTTTGGATCTCACTTATCCTCAGCCCTCACTGTGTTTCAGCCCTTTCAAGCATCATTTGTCCTCAAAGTCTGCTTAAAAAGAGGGAAAACCATCCACACTGAACAGTGGAACTGTGCGAAGCTTTTAACCCTGTCCCACCCAGGGACTAAGATACAGGACCTGAAATAAGCAGAGGTCTGTGTCAGTTCACATCTCCCTTACCACTCCACTCACTTGGGTTTGTCTTCCTGGATCTGAAATGCAGATGTCCAGGAAATTTCCAGATCGTGGAAGTTTGGGCTTTTCTGTGGCACTGTAACAGGATTTCAGCATTTGGATGTGTTTTGTCCTGTCTAACAGGCTCAGGACCATGGTGGTTCAGTGGGAGGCACAGTGACACAGGCTGTGATTCATTTATCTTTCCCACTTTGTTTTTGGCCAGAGGACAGAGCTGCCCAATCCCTGCTGAACAAGCTGATCCGCAGTAATCTGGTGGACACCACAAACCAAGTGGAGGTGCTGCAGCGGGATCCCACGTCGCCACTCTACTCCGTCAAGTCTTTTGAGGAGCTGCGACTGTAAGTGCTGGTTGGTTCAGAGCTGCCTGAAGGGGATGAGGCAGGGAGTTCTGGGCCTTGAGCAGAGAGAAACCAGGACAGGAATATTAAGCAGGCTCTCTGATGACGGCAGTTTTCAGCCCACTCAGTGGTAGGAATCCTCGTTCTTGAACTTGGGAAGAGCAGTGTTGACTCACTGCTGGTGAGGCTGCATGAACAGATGAGTTTGGAGCCTGTCATATAGTTGGAGCTTCCCCTTGTGTCCTGAGATGAGAGAGACACAGCTGCATAGGAGACAGAGTTGAAGATGTGCCTGGGCTTCTGTTTTGAGTTACTGCAGATTTGCTGTTGATAAATAGGTATCTCTGTTACTAGTTCAGCACCAGGAGATTTATTTGATCCTTTGGAGGCAGTTCCTGGGCTGTGTGGAGCTGGTGCTGCTCTCTGTAATCAGCTATGCATTAGACAGGTGGAGGTTGGGCTCTTCTCCCAGGCACCCGGCGCCAGAACAAGAGGGCGGGACCTGAAGCTGCCAGGGGAGGGTTAGGTTGGATGTTAGGAAGCCCTTCCTCAGAGAAAGGGTGCTCAGCGCCTGGACTGGACTGCCCAGGGCAGTGGTGGAGTCCCTGTGTCTGGAGGTGTTGAAGGACAGCCTGGCTGTGGCCCTGAGTGCCCTGGTGTGGCTGCTGGGGTGATCTTAGGTACTGGGCTGTGCTGGATGAGCTGAGAGGGCTTTGCCAGCCTCAGGGATTCTGGGATTCTATAAACTCATGGCCTGTTGCGTTGCACGTGACCAACTGGGTGAGGTGAACACAGGGACACATCATCCTTTCACCACCAGCTCCCCAGCAGCTGCAAGAAGGCTGGGAGCTGGCGTTGGAGCAGTGCAGCGGTGGTTGGGAAAAACAAGAGCTGTTTTATTGGCAGAAGTAGCAAACACAACCCTGTTCTGTTCTTGTTCCCCAGTGGTGGTGTGTGGAGGTCCAGCAGCAGCAGTGAATAACACAGAAGGATGAGCTTCACTTTTCTCTGGATTTATGTACTGGAGATACTACTAGTGATAGGATCTGTGATCCTTTCTGTTGAGTACCTGTGGCTGTGGAGCTGCCAGGCTGCTTTTCAGGTGTGATAGGTTTAGTGCTAAAGAGGCTGCTCTGCTGGGATTGTTCTTGGTTGCATTGATGATCTCGAGTTTGTGCTTTTCAAGCTCTGCAGACGTGAGATTTCTCACTGTGAACTGTCAGTGTGTTGTTTCGCTGGTAGTGGTTGATCATCTGCGGGAGCAGCTGAGGTCCTCTAGTGCCTTTTAGGCCAGTTCCCAGCTTTCAAAAGCCAGACAATCTCAGCAAGTGAACATGGGGGCAGCTGGACTGATTGACTCTCGGTTTTATTGTGATTCTGTGTGTCCTTGGCAACTGTAGAAGAGTGGCACTGCACAGCTCTGCTCTGAGCAGCACGAGGTTACGTTTTCAAAGGGCTTTTGTTTGGTCTGAAACTAATACATGAGTTTTAGACTGTGTTGTGCTGCATGGGAAGTTCTCCGCGGCAGGAGATGCTGGGCAGGTGTCAGGCTCTGAGCACAAAGGGGATATGTGGCAGCAGGGAACCCATAACCTGTGCTGAAAGAGCAGCCTGTGTTCCTGAGACACCGCAGCAGCCCTCCAGTGCTGCAGCTTGGGGTTTGAGTCGGTCTTGGATCTCCTCCAGCAATGATGAGTGTTTTGAGTGCTGCTCACCAGGTCTAGTCACTGTGAACCAGTTTACCTGTTGGACCGTGCTGGTTGTGTGCCACACAATCTATCAGAAGTCCTTGCTGTGCTGTCACACACTGCGGTCACTTCATCCTGTGTTTATGTTCAAGGAGTGATAACTGTGGTGCTGAGATTAGGCACCGCTGAGAGGAAGGGGGGTTTGGCTGAGGGGGAGGGATTAATGCTCTGCTCTGGGATTCCTGCCACTGTCAGGAAAGCTGCTGTAGGAGGAGAAGCCCAGCGCTGACCTTGGAGCTGTGACACTCGGGTTTCCTGGGAGCTGTGAAAGGCTCATTTACTCCACAGAGGGGCTTTGCACATCTTCCATCGCAGACTTTCTGCCATTACTTGTAGCTTCCAGGCACTGGAGACAGTCACTTCACCAGTGTGGCTGTAGCAGGGAGACAGAAAGGGGCAGCTCTGGACTCAATCACAAGGGGTTTCTCTAAGCCTTCTGTAGACAAATGAAAATCAAGTGTCGTTTATCACGTTACAGTATAAAATCTGCTCTGTTTTCAGGAAACCACAGCTCCTGCAAGGAGTCTACGCCATGGGCTTCAACAGACCATCCAAGATACAAGAGAATGCCCTGCCCATGATGCTGGCTGAGCCGTACGTACACAAACTTCATACCCCTGCCAGGACAGGCTGAAAGGCCTGCTGCTTCTGAGCTGAGGATGGGAGGCTGGTGAGGGGAAGTTGTCCAGTCTCTGGTGACGGTTCCTGTGTCATGGTGTCTCTGTGGCCACCAGCCATGTGACAGCAGCCCAGGATTTCAGAATCCCTGAGGCTGGCAAAGCCCTCTCAGCTCATCCAGCCCAGCTCCTAACATCATCCCAGTGTCCGTACCAGGGTGCTGAGGGCCACAACCAAGCTGTCCTTCAACACCTCCATACATGGGGACGCCCCCACTGCCCTGGGCAGTCCAGTCCAGGCTCTGAGCACCCTTTCTGTGAGGAAAGGCTTCCTAACATCCAACCTAACCCTCCTCTTGCACCTTCAGGCCCTGCCCTCTCATCCTGGTGCTGGTTACCTGGTAGAAGAGACTGACCCCCACCTGACTACAACCTCCCTTCAGAGAATTGGAGAGGGAGAAGATCCCCTCTGAGGCTCCAAGCTGAACACCCCTGGCTCCCTCAGCCTCTCCTCTTCAGCCTTTCTTTCCATTCCCTTCCCCAGCCTTGTTGTTCTGTCCTTTCCCTGGATTGGCACTGAAGTTGCAGTGCCACAGTATTCCAGCGAGGTCAGTGCCATCTGCCTTGTCAGCAGAGGAGAGAGATGATGAGGCTGCTCCAGAAATCCTAGTGGCTGGGAGCGGTGGAGGTGCTGCTGCAAGGCTGGTTTTCCTTTCCGTGCTCTTGGGCTGCAGTGCATGGGGACACCAGAGGGAGATGTGCAAAGTAGAGAAGTGCTGACAGATCATTACAGGTTTCCTTCCAAATCCCTTAATCAAGAGGTGCTCGTCCCAGTTTGGAACAAATTTGGGGGGGCAGAGACCCTTGGTTAGAAGTCTCCCCTCCCCTGATTCAACCCCCCTGGCTCTCTCATTCCCCCTGAGAGAGAAGGGAAGTGATGAACAAACCCAAGCACCCAGATGCAGGTGGAAGAAATAAATGCTATAAAGCAGGCTATTAACTAGCAATGCTGACAGCTGAGGTGAGCTAACCCAAGATGGAGAGCCACTCCCCAAGCCCCCACCCACCTTGATGAGCCATTTGTCTTCCCCTATCACCCCCCAAAATCTGACAAAGGAGGCACAGGATGCTGGAGCAGGTGATTCAGCCACTTGGAGTGGAGTGGAGTGAGAGACAGAATTGGCAGGAGCAGGGAGGATCCTCTCGATAGCAGGAAGAAAGAAGGGATGGATGGAGTGATTGCCCAACCTCCAAGCAAATTCTTTTCTTGGGGTGCAGCGATACCATCCACAAACCCCCTGTCAGAGTCGCCCTGAATCTTTGATCTCTGCTCTGGGTGCCTCCATGACTCCTGCAGGAGCTGGAGGCTTTGTCCACTCAAATAGGCCACTAGAAAAAGTTCCTGGGCAGCCAAAATGCTGTCTGGAGTAGGGGTTCTGCCCTCCTCATTGTCTATAAACAACAGATATATCTTTTGAACAAAAGGAAAGACAGGGCGATACTAGAGTCTTCTAACCCAGGACAGTGCTGAAAGAGAGACTGAGTGGAGGGCAGGAACTAACTTCTTCCCTAGTCGAGCTCAGCACCAGTCCTGCACAGTGGGAGGTGTGAAAGGTGTTAAAATGCCACTCTGGATGCTGTGTTTTCTTCAGCGTTGAATCCCAGGAAGGTTCAGCTGATTCTTAGTCCCTGTCTCTGTGTCTTGCAGCCCACAGAACCTGATTGCACAGTCTCAGTCTGGTACTGGCAAGACGGCTGCCTTTGTCCTGGCCATGCTCAGCCGTGTTGAACCTGGGAACAAGTACCCACAGGTAAAGGTGTCTGGGGTGGGACTGTCTGGGAGCGTTTTGGTGCCACAGTGAAGGGGTTTGGCTTCTGCTGGGACCTTTGTAGGAAATCCATGACTTGGTCGGGCTGTAGGCCCCACATCCATGGGTCAGTGAAGCAACCTGTGTGATGCTGTTGCGCTGAGATGCTGAGCAGGGTGTTGGGGGACTCATCAGAGGCCCCTCAGTGCAGAGCTGATGGCTTCTATAGCAGTGGAGAATCATCAGATCAGTTTGGGAAAGACCTTGAAGATCATCAGCTTGTTCCTGTCTCTTCCACCTTCAGAACGATCAGGATGCCCTGTGGGGCAGGGGTGGGTATCATTCTGGGAGGAGTTAAAGCAGAGAAACACTGTGAGCTGAAAGGGGTTAGGTAGAATTTGGGATAGAAGAGATCTGTGACAACAGAGCAGAGATGCCAAGGAAGAGGGTTTTTTAACCCAATTTCTTTATGAGGTAGTTGAACAGTTTGATCAAGTTTGGAATTGTTTCCTCCAAAAAAACAACCACTGTCTCTTAGTCTAACGGGGCAGGTGTTGGGTTCCTTGTTGCTGCTGTCTCTCAGCAGAGTAGCTGCACTCTGCATCGTGAGGAGTAGAACAGGCTGCAGAAAGTCAGTAACAGGGTGACTGGGTTCTGGATGCAGAATAGGCTTCACAGAACTAGAGAATCATTCAGGTTGGAAGAGATTAGGTTTGACCTGACTCTAGCTGTCTCAACCCCTGTCCCTGAGCTCCAGATCTCCACGACTCTGAAAAGCAGCCAGGGATGGCGATTCAGTCCCCTCCCTGGGCAGCTTGTACCAAGGCCTGAGGGCCCTTTCCAGGGAGAAGTTTCTCTTCAGGGCCAACCTAACCCTCCTTTGGGGCAGCTTGAGGCCGTTTCCTGTGGTGCTGTTCCTTGTGAGGCGAGACAGACCACCACCTCTCCACCCTCCTTTTAGGCAGCTGTAGGCAGCAATAAGATCTCTCCTCAGTCTCCTTCTCTTCAGACTGAGCAGCCCCTAATGTGTTCAGATTAACCTGGAGTGTTCATTTTCAGGCAGACTTGGAGAAGAAGGATGTTTGACACCTGACTGTCATTTCAAAAGCCTTTTCCTTCTCTTCCTCCAGTGTTTGTGCCTTTCCCCAACATACGAGCTGGCACTTCAAACAGGAAAAGTGATTGAGCAGATGGGGAGGTTTTACCCAGAGCTGAAGCTCGCGTACGCTGTGCGAGGGAATAAACGTGAGTACAGGGAAACAGCAGCAACACAGAGCGACTGTCAGGTGCGATAATCAGAGCAGCCCTGTGGGGGAACAGGCTGGCTCTGAGAGCAGCAGCAGCTTTCCAATCTCTGAAGGGGGCTACAAGAGAGCTGGGTGAGGGCTTTTGACACAGGTGATAGCAAGAGGACAAGGGGAAAGGGTTCCAGCCTTGAAGAGGGGAGATTGAGCTTGGACAGGAGGAAACAACTCTTTGCTGCGAGGGTGCTGAGATGCTGGAACAGGTTGTCCAAGACGGTTGTGGCTGCACCATCCCTGGCAGTGTTGAAGGCCAGGTTGGCTGGGGCCCTGAGTAACCTGCTCTAGTGAAGGAGGTTGGGACTGGATAAAGTTTAAGGTCCCTTTTGACGCTGGCCATGCTGTGAGTCTGTGATTCTTCTGCCTTAGACCAGCCTTCCCTTCTGTTTTGGCAGTGGAGAGAGGTCAGAAGATCTCGGAGCAGATCGTGATCGGCACACCAGGCACTGTGCTGGACTGGTGTTCCAAACTGAAGTTCATAGATCCCAAGAAAATCAAAGTGTTTGTGTTGGACGAGGCTGATGTGATGATAGCGACCCAGGGCCATCAGGACCAGAGCATCCGCATCCAGAGGTAAGGACAACTGCAGCCCGGAATGCTGGCTTCCCCTCTGCACTGCTCCAGTGAGTCCTCAGCTGGAGTCCTGTGCCCAGCTCTGAAGCCCCCAACACGAGAAGGACCTGGAGCTGTTGGAGCGAGTCAGGAGGAGGTTACAAAAATGCTCAGAGGGGTGGAGCCCATCTGCTCTGGGGACAGGCTGAGGGAGCTGGCGCTGTTCAGCCTGAAGAGAAGAGAGGGCTCCAGGGGGGCCTTCTAGCGACCTTCCAGTCCCTGAAAGGGGCTGTCAGAATGCTGGGGAAGGCTATTTGCAAGGGCAGGGAACCACAGGACGAGGGTTTGAAGCTGGAAGAGGGTGGAGTGAGGCTGGACAGGAGGAAGAAGGTCTGGAATTTGAGGGTAGGGGATCCCTGGAACAGGCTGCCCAGAGAGGGTTGGAGGGCCCATCCCTGGAGCCTTTCAAGGTCAGGCTGGCTGGGGCTCTGAGCAACCTGGTCTGGTGAGTGCTGGCCCTGCTTGGTGTAGGGGGGTTGGACTGGATGCCCTCTGGAGGTCCCTTCCAGCCCTGTGGTTCTGTGATTCCGTGACATGGACAGGTGCTGCCTGAGGTTACTTTTCATCCATTTGTAGCTATTTTGTCCTGTGGAGTCGACAGGGCTGGAGTCCTGGCTGGTGCCTTCACCACTAAAGCAACAAGATCAGGTTAAAATCTCTAACCCAGATGGTCGATAGAGGCAGAGTCAGCACATGACAACCAGTTTCATTTCCTTACAGAATGAAAAGCCCATCCCTGAGTTTATTAATTTTAGTGATGTCCCTGGTCCATGAGGTGGCAGCAGGACTCAACACCAGGGCCTTCAGACTGTAGCTCTAGGGGTGTTGTGCTGCTTTGCCCGCTGCATCAATCCCAGCTGGGATCTCAGGGATGCACATGGGAACCTGCCCCGTTTTGCTCTCTTTGGCAGAATGCTCCCCAGGGACTGCCAGATGCTTCTGTTTTCAGCCACTTTTGAGGATTCTGTGTGGAAATTTGCTCAAAAAGTTGTTCCGGACCCAAACATCATCAAGCTGAAGCGAGAGGAGGAGACTCTGGACACCATCAAACAGTACTACGTGCTGTGCAATAGCAGAGACGAGAAGTTCCACGCTCTCTGTAACATCTACGGTGCCATCACCATCGCCCAGGCCATGATCTTCTGCCACGTGAGTCCTTCCAGGGCATCTCGGGGCCAGGGACCATGTTAGAGCCTGAAAGGAACCAGATTACCATGGTGCTTCTGGCTCCTCTTCAGGGGAAACATTGAGAGCTGCTGTAGTTTCTCCTGGTTTCTCTGTCCAGGTGGGTTGTACTCTCAGAGTCCTCTGAAGAAAAGGGCAGAGGACTGGAACTCCAGCACAGATTTCCAAAGCAAAGGATTGCTGGGAACTGTGGAAAAAAAACAACCTGTGAGGTTGGAAAGGGGATAAATTAGGCAGAATGAGGATGGGGGAGTTTGGTAATCGCGCAGCTCTTCCTGGGACTCCATTCCCCTCCTCTCCCCGTGAGTCACGCTGAGGGCTTTGGTTGTTTTTCTGGAAACCACCCCAGTAGCTCTTGGGACAAAACCAGTGCTGACAGCACCGCAGCAACCATGCAAGGCTGGCGTAGGGCCACAGGGATGATCCAAGGGTTAGAGCACCTCTGCTCTGAGGACAGGCTGAGGGAGCAGCCATGGAAGAGAAGGCTCCAGGGAGGGACCTTAGAGCTGCCTTCCAGTCCCTGAAGGGAACCTCCAGGAAGGCTGCAGAGGGCCTTTTCTCAAGCAGATCCAGCGACAGGACAGGGGGAAAGGGTTTGAAACTGAAGGAGAGGAGGTTCAGACTGGATCTGAGGAAGAAGCTCTTCAGTGCCAGGGTGCAGAGACTCTGGAATCGACTGCCTGGAGAGGCTGTGGCTGCCCCCTCCTTGGAGGTGCTCATGGAGAGGTTGAGTGATGCCTTGATCAACCAAGTCTGGTTGAGGGGCACCGCTGCTCCTGGCCTGGAGAAGAGCTGTGAGGTCCCTTCACCCTGGGCCAGTCTGTGACAGAGCCTGTGTTTGGACTCTGAGGCAGTCAGGTTGTAACATCAGGCATAATGGGAGCTCAGAACTCTACTGGAAACGGTTCATTCCAGACTGTAGAGCCTCTGCTGGGTTTCACAACCGCACTCAGCTCAAACCCTGACATTTTCCCAGCTGAGGAGGTTTACTTGTTTGTTGCTTACTTATCTGTTCTTAGTGCACATCCATCATCCTTCAGAGAGCAGAAGCTGAGCAGGGGAGCACAAGGGGATCATGTCCTCCTCTTACAGAAGGGTTCCTGAGGTGGCAGATTTCTGTGCCGAGATCTGGGAGCTCTGTTGGTAACAGAGCAGCTTAGGAGCTCTTTCCTTTCAAGACAGAAAACCCAAACAGCCACAGAGCTTCCAGCTGACCCCAGAGAGGTTTGCTGCTGCTTCATGGCTGTTCCTCCTGTTGTGTTCCAGACCCGGAAGACAGCTGGCTGGCTGGCGGCAGAGCTCTCCAAGCAAGGCCATCAGGTGGCATTGCTCAGCGGGGAGATGATGGTGGAGCAGAGAGCTGCTGTGATAGAGCGTTTCCGAGAGGGCAAGGAGAAGGTGCTGGTGACCACAAACGTCTGTGCCAGAGGTAGGGGATGGCAGGGGCAGGATCAGCTGCTCCAGCACTTAGTGTTGGGTGGCTTCAGTCCTCAAATGCTCCAGTCTGGGTGACCTGGGTTCCTGGCAGTAATTCTGGTCTTGGGGGCTGCTGCACGAGTAGCTGCCAGGGGGGAGACACAGGATTTCTTCTGGGCTCTGTGCAGCCCGAGGTGGAAAAGTCCATCCTGTGAGACTGTGCTGCTACCCCTCGGGGTTTAATCCTAGCCCTCGGGGTTTAATCCAGCCACGTGCTGCAAAGTACTGAACTCCAGTAGGAACAGGTTGCAGTTTGACATCTAGAAGAGTTCAGGGAATTCAGTATTTAGAGCAAAAACCCTTTGGAGAGGAGGATGAACGCTTACAAACTGTTCAGTCCTGGTCAAGGCATCTCCGTTGGACTTTCCACTGGCCGTTGCAGTGAGGTTTTCCACGGTGACATCCAGATCATTGCTGTTTCACAGCCACCCCATGATAAGGACATGATAAGTTTCCGTGATAAGGACATCATGGAAACGATCCAGTTGGGAGTTTGGCTGCGAACCTTTCGCTCAGTAAAGAGGAGCCACCTGGTAGCATCTCAGTGCTGCTTGAGAACCTGGATGTGGTGCTCAGGAGTGGCCATGGCTCAGACTGGATGCCAGGTTTGATGTTAGCAAGCCCTTCCTCAGGGAAAGGGTGCTCAGAGCCTGGACTGGACTGCCCAGGGCAGTGGGGGAGTCCCTGTGTCTGGAGGTGTTGAAGGACAGCCTGGCTGTGGCCCTGAGTGCCCTAGTGAGGCTGCTGGGGTGCTGTTAGGTGCTGGGCTGCGCTGGATGAGCTCAGAGGGCTTTGCCAGCCTCAGTGATTCCGTGGCAGGTCCTGCTGAGAAGGAGTTTAAGGGGAGCTGTGTGATTTGACTCTTTGCTTTCCTTCTCCTTTAGGGATTGATGTGGAGCAGGTGTCTGTTGTTATCAATTTTGACCTTCCTGTGGATAAAGATGGAAATCCAGACAACGAGACATACCTGCACCGCATCGGGCGCACGGGCCGCTTCGGCAAGCGTGGGCTGGCAATTAACATGGTGGACAGCAAGCACAGCATGAACATCCTCAACAGAATCCAGGAACATTTCAGTACGTACCTCTTCCTGCTGTAAAACCAGATGTTATTTCTGCAGGATTTTGAGCAGCTGGAGGCTGAGCAGCCTTAAGCTGCCCCTGGTTTGTGTGGGGTCTCTTAGGGTGGTCAGCCGGTGCCTGTCGGCCGAGTTGTCTGTTCACTGGCTGCCTGGAGAGTCCTTAATGTGGACATGGCTGAGGAGGGTAGTGCTCGCGTGCCCAGGTGGGCATTTTGTCAGCGTTTTAAGTTGTAGTTTTCAAGGTGAATTCCACTGGAACCATAGAATCACCCAAACTGGGAGAGATCACCCAGTCCAACTACCTGACCTACAAGCCCCAACCACTACCCCAACTCCTCAAACACCCTGGCTGCCTGTTGTTGAACCCCTCCAGGGACGGTACCTCCACCCCCTCCTTGGGCAGCCTGTTCCAGGGATCCCCCCTCTGCTGGGAAGAAGTTTGTCCTTGGATCCAACCTGACCCTCCTCTGGTACAGCCTGACCCCAGTTCCTCTGGTTCTGCAGCCAGTCCCTAGGGAGAAGAGGCCAGCCCCTGCCTCACTGCAACCTCCCTTCAGGGAGCTGCAGAGAGCAGTGAGATCTCCCCCACCTCCTCTTCTCCAGGCTGCTCAGCCCCACCTCCCTCTGCCTCTCCCCATCAGCCCTGCTCTGCAGACCCCTGTCCAGCCCAGTTGCGCTTCTCTGCCCCCTCTCCAGCCCCTTCCTGTCCTTGTCCTATGGTGCCCGAACTGCCCCCGGTACTGGAGGTGCAGTCTCTCTAGGGCTGAGGCTGGAGGCAGGATCAGCAGAGAGAAGCAGTTTTCCCCTCTCTCCTCTCCATTATTGAGTGGTTTCTCCTCTTTCTCAGACAAAAAGATCAACAAATTGGATACCGACGACTTGGATGAAATCGAGAAGATAACTAACTGAGGGCCAGCTGCTGGAACTGGTGTGAACCCCGCTGTGGAAGCTCTCCCACTCCCATTGGATCCGCGCTCCGATTGGCACCGCCGCTCAGCCAGTCCGCAGAAACAAAACGGACTGAGGACACCACAAATTACCTCATTTTCAAAATTGCAGTCGGACTTCAAATTGTGCAATGGACGGGGAGGAGGAGGAAGATGTTTACAGAAGCTTTTAACATTTCTTAGTTTAGCCTTAAAATGGAAAGATCCTCTGGATTCTTGAGCGAACACTTGAATGCAGGCAAACATGGTCAAAAGAGGTTCAGAACCAACCCCAAACCAAGAGCTTGATTGCCTTTAATTTGGAGTAAAGTTCCGCAATAGCCTGATCAGAGAAAATTCAACAACTGCAGCCCGGACAGAAGGAAAACCAACCAACTCGTGAAACAAAATCCCCAACCCAAGCCCCCCCAACTGAGGCAGCTGGAGTTTGGTCAGATCCTCACCTGGTACCAATAGGATGTCCTTCTCTTTGGTGCCTCCCCTCAGTTCCTTCAGCCCCCTTTTGGGCTTCCCGATGGATTTCCCTGCTTTTTCTCGCATGAGGTTGTCCCGAGGGTGTCTCTGGGGTAGCTCCCGCTCGCAGTCGCAGGTGCTGTGTTGCTTTTTGCTGGGCAGTGTTTTCTTTTCCAGTCGTCGTCGGGTGGTTTGAGGAGCTGCTCTGTGCGTGGCGCTTCTGACGGGGCTGCGGTGAGCTCCTCGAGGTGTGGGGAGGGGGGGGGGGTGGGAAGG
>VZRI01003399.1:74078-92188 GCA_013397515.1 Upupa epops
CAGCCCCTTCCCCAGGGCCATTGCCCTTCTCTGCACCTGCTCCAGCCCCAAGTCCTCCTGGCAAGGAGTGAGGGGCCCAGAGCTGACCCAGGGACTCAAGGTGTGATCCCTCCAGTGCCCAACACAAGCGGACAACCCCTAGCTCTCTCAGCCTCTCCTTAGCAGCCTCTGCAGCCAGTCCCTTCCCCAGCCTCATTGGTCTTCTGGGCCTGCTCCAGTCCCTCCATCTCTTTCTTAGAGGGAGGTGCCCAGCACTGCCCCCAGGACTGTCGGGGAGGCCACCCCAGTGCCCAGGACAGGAGTAGAATGACATTCCTAGTCCTGCTGGCCACACTAGTGCTGATCCAAGCCAGGATGCCATTGGCCTTCTGGGCCACCTGGGTACCCTACTGGCTCCTGTTCAACCAGTTGTCACCCAGTCCTGCCAGGTCCCTCTCTGCCAGGCTGCTCTCCAGCCACTCATCCCCCAGTCTGGAGCTGCAGCAGGTTCTTGTAACCAAAGTGTAGGACCCTGCCCTTGGCCCTGTTCAACCTCTTCCCATTGGCCTCTGCCCATTGACCCAGCCAGAGGAAGAACCGAGAGACATTGATGTCTATTGAAAAATCCACCTGCCAGTGCTGCCCAGGGTGATTCCCCTTCTCAGTGGATCCTTTTTACAGCAGATGAGATGTTTGCTAACCATTACCCTCACCCCTGTATGAATTTCCTCAACTGCGGAGTGACTAGGACTTCCTGGGAGGGAGTCACCCACCACCGTTCCCTATTTTTGCTGAAGTGATTGGTGTTCAGGCTTTTTCACCAGCAGAACGGCACTACTATATGGACAAAAGGTGATAATCAAGAGCTCTGACCCCTTCCTGGCCTCCTGTTCTACCGGATACCATTTCCTTCTTACTGGCTGAGCTCTGGGTTTCAGTTACATATCAAGGATTCATGTTCTTTGCTCTCCTGGATTGCTTGAGTCCCACACCAAGGGAATCCCTGTGCGCAGAACTCACTCAGGGCTGTGTTCCTCATCCTCAGAATCATCCCTGAGTATCTGCCACAGCATTTCTTGGGGATCGTGGGACTGTGCAGAGTGCCCAGGGTGCTCACAGGAGTACTCATCCCAGTCCTGGCAGGGGACACTCAGAATCACAGAATGAGTGTTACGGATTGGAAGGGACCTCGAAAGATCATCCAGTCCAACTCCCCTGCCACAGCAGGATCCCCTAGATCCAGTGGCACAGGAACAGGCCAGGGGGGTTTAAACATCTCCAGAGAAGGAGACTCCACAACACCCCTGGGCAGCCTCTTCCCAGGCTCTGACACCCTCACTGGGAAGAAGTTTCTTCTCCTCTTGATGGGGAACTTCCTCTGTTCCAGTTGACATGTGGTGCCCCTTCTCCTAGCATTGGGTGCCCTTGAGCAGAGCCTGGCTCCTTCCTCCTGACACCCACCCTTTCCATAGTGATCATCATTCATGGGGTCACCCCTCAGGCTCCTTTTCTCCAAGCTCAAAAGCCCCAGCTCCCTCAGCCTTTCCCCAGCAAGGAGATGCTCCCCTCCCTTCATCATCCTTGTGGCTCTGTGCTGGACTGTCTCCAGCAGCTCTGTGTCCTGGAACTGAGGAGCCCTGAACTGGACACACTATTCCAGATGTGGTCTCAGCAGGGCAGAGTAAAGAGGGAGAAGAACCTCTCTCGATCTCCTAACCACCCCAAGCTAATCCACCCCAGGCTGCCAATGGCCTTCTTGGCCACCAGGACCCCCGGGCCCCTTTTTCCTGTGCTGCAGTCCAGCAGGTCAGTCCCCAGCCTGTCCTGGTCCCTGGGGTTGTTGTTGCCCAGATGCCAGACTCTGCACTGTGGCACTGAGAAGCCACAGTTTCATTTGTTGAATGAGCTGCTGCTCTTCTGTTCCCTGCAGCTTCCAAGAGATGTCAATGGACTGGGAGATGCTGACTTCATCTACTGTCTGTAACAAGTGGCTCTGGGTGCAGTCAAGAACAGCCTAGGGTGGGTCTGAGGGCTGGAACCAACCCCTCCTTTCCCCTGTCCCACCCTCATCCCAAACCCCTTTGTTTATTTAACCCTGAAAGCTGCAAAATCTCTCATTCCACCTCAGTGAAGGCAGCAGAACAGGAGCCCCGGGAGCAGGGTGTGGAAGGAGGTTTCACACCAGTGCGACTGAGCTGCGTTTTCCCAACCCCACATTCCACACCAGATCACCCAGAGACCTAGAAACAACTTCTCAGGGGGTTGTCTAGGCTTTGTGCTGGGAGAGCTGACTGGGAGGGAAGACTCCTGGTCCCTGGGGCTTTGAATGACCCCTGAGTCAGTTTTCTTTGTGGGAACAGAACTCAGAGTGCTGACAGTTCCACCTCTCCCCATTAATCCCTCTTGAAACCCACTCCCAGTTACCCAGATGCATCTCCCACCACCACCAGCACCTAGAAACAAGCAGTAAATAGCTGATGATAACCTATCAACCCTGTGGGTGAGATCAAGGCGCAGCCGGGCACTACAAGGTCAGCAAATCCTGGAGGCTCAGCTCCGGGGCCATGGGACACCGCACACATCACACCCAGCACTCACACCCTGCTCATCAAAGCTCCTGGCTCACCCTGAACAAACAGCCTGCTGGGTCAATCCCGCTCTTTGTTCCTCCGGGAAGGCTGTGAGGTTCCATGTTTCCAGCTTTCATCACTTCCACGGGTGCTTCTGAAACCCTTGGGTTCGTGGCTTGAGGGAAGGGAGGCTTCAGCTTCTCCTGCCAGCTGAGATCATCCGCAGGGAAGTTGGGCTTAAACTGAGGGGATTCGGTGAAAGCCCTTGTTGAGCCCCGCGGTCACTGGTCACCCCCACGGTCCTTTTCATGCAGCTTTAGCCAAACCCTGCAGCACAGTGAGTTAGGGCCCTGCTTCCCCCAGCAGAGCGGGGAGAGCCACACACCCACCCCAAAAGCACTGGAGCTTGAGCAGTGCAGGTGACCACCGCCACAGCAGGGAGGAATCTCCTCTGGTGGAAGTGCTGTGTGGATGAGCCGGGAACGGGGCTGCGTAGTCTGCTCGGCAGCAGAAAGGTCAGAGAGAAGACCCTGTGACCTGGATGTGGGCACTGAGAGCCCCCTCAGTCAGTCTGCAGATGACACCAAATGTTGTGGGAGTGTTGATCTGCTCGAGGGCAGGAAGGCTCTGCAGAGGGACTGGGTAGGTTGGATCGAGGGGCTGAGGCCAATGGTCTGAGGGACAGAAGGCCAAGGGCCAGCTCCTGTGTTTCAGTCACAACAGCCCCAGGCACTGGTACAGGCTGGGGATGAGGGGCTCGAAAGCTGCCCAGCAGAACAGGACCTGGGGGTGCTGGCAGACAGCTGGCTTCATAGGAGCCAGCAGGGTGCCCAGGTGGCCAAGAAGGCCAACAGGATCGTGGCCTGGGTCAGGAATAGCATGGTCAGCAGGGGAAAGAGAGTTCTTGTGCTCTTGGCCTTGGCCTTTGTGAGGCCTCCTCTCCAGTCCTGTGTTCAGTTCTGGGCCCCTCATGATAGGAAAGACAGGGAGATGCTGGAACGGGTCCAGAGCAGAGCTACCCAGCTCAGGAGGGGTTGAGAGAACCAGTTGTGTGAGGAGAGGCTGAGGGAGCTGGGCAGGGTTAGTTTGGAGCAGAGGAGGCTGAGCAGGGACCTCACTGCCCTCTCCAGCTCCCTGAAGGGAGGTTGTGGAGGGGTGGCTGTTGGCCTCTTCTCCTTGGTGCCTGCCAACAGCAGCAGGGGCACTGGTCTGCAGTTGAGGCAGGGGAGGGTTAGATTGGATCTGAGGCAGAGATTCTCTGCAGCCAGAGTGGTTGGGCACTGGCAGGGCCTTCCCAGGGAGGTGGTGGAGCTCCCATGCCTGGGAGGTGTTGAAGAACTGTGGTGCTTCACGCCCTGCTAGAGAGGCAGCAGGGAGGGGGTCAGGTTGTGTTTGTCAGCCTCTCAGAGATTGGGGGGGTTTGTTGGGGTGGAGATGGTTGGACTCCAGGATTTAGGAGTTCCTTTCCAACCAGGATTGTCCTGTCATCCCCAGGACAGAGATCTCTGCCAGCGATGGAGGACCATGGGGACATGAGGCCCCTTCCAGCGGGGACATGAGGTCCCTTCCAGCCAGCAGCTTTGTTTGTCAAGAACTTCCACAAAGGGTTTTCTTTTGGAAAACTCATTCCTGAGCAATTTTCCTACAAATCCTTCCCTCCCTCTGCTGAATTCCAGTGCCTGGGATCTGGGTAGATTGCTGATACCCCGCAGACACGCCTGACCCCGCTGCTTTTGTGTCTCTGTTTGCTCTGGCCCCATGGGTTTGCAGCTTTTGTTTCTTATCTCCTGTGGGCTTTCTGCCTCCCTTGTGTCTTGGCTGGGTTAGGGTGATCAAATCACCTGCAGGCTAAAAGCATCCTGAGTCCAGCGTGTGAAACCTGCTGCTCATTTCATTCTGTGCACCCCTTGATCAAGCGTTCTGCAGCCTCCCATGCCCCGAGGGCAGGACAGGAAAGCCTACAGCACCATGAAATGGGACTGCAGTGGTCACCCTCCTCCCTTCACCTCCCCCTGGTGATTCAGTGTGGCCAGATGTGGGCCTGGGGGGGTATCGCTAAGGAAAGACCCAAGAGAAGGCACCTCTGAGGTTGCAGAGCAAGAGCCGGAGGCCAAAGCGTCACCTCCACGGCTGGAACAGGGACACAGTTGCCTCTGCGGTGCCAGCTCAGTGCCTCCTGGCTATAAATTGCTTTTGTTCTGTCTCCCCAGCCACCAATCCCAGTCAAGGCCCTGACTGGCCTCTCCAGAGGCTCCGATATGGATATGGATGCAACATCATGCCCAGGTGACAGAGGGAACTTGATTTCTTGGGAAGGGAAGGATGGAACCTGCTCTGTTCCAAGGGGCTGCTGCGTGATGAGCAGCTCCGATAGGAGGGGGTGGACCTCACTGTCCCTATAAAGCCAACCCCACTGAGCCGGCCACTGTGGAGCTGCAAGGTGCCGGCAGGGTAAGGAGAGGAGGGAACAAGGGTGGCAGTGGGAGGCTGCACCCAGGCAGGACAACCCGTGTGTCCTGTACGGCTTCAGGGTGCCCGCTGCCTCCCAAACTGGAGTCCCAAAGCTGCAGGAGCAGCCAGCGGTGTGGTCTTCGCAACGTTGGGTTTCCGTGGTGACACTGGTGTCACTGCACAGAGTGCTGGGGCACTGGGACCCCCGGGAGGCTGCTCATCACCCTCCTGCGGTTTCCTCCTGCAGGACCAGCCCTAGGATGAAGAATCTCCTCCTCACCATGCTCTTGGCTTGTGGTGAGTGCCCAGGGTTGCCCCCGCCGGGCAGGGATCTCATCTGTGTGGGCAATGATGTGCAGAGCCAGTGCCTTTGTGCACAGTTCAGGGTTGGGTTGGAATGTGGGGGTTTAGCGCTTCCCTGTAGCTCTGCTGGAGCCCTGGACGTCTGTGGATGCTCCCAACCAGAGTTACTGCTCCACCAGCCTGTTGTCCCCACTGTCCCCTGTGTTCCTGGGCTGTTCCAGGCACTTCCAGGCACCACCCTTCACCCTGAGGAGCTTTTGGGGGGCTTCACTCACCTCCAAGCTTTTCTTTCCAGTGCCACCCGAGTCAGGGAATTGCTGTGCCCCACGCACAGCGGTGGGGACTGTCCCCTCCCTGCCCTGGTGCCAGCTGATCCCTCTGCCCCTCCGCAGGGCTTCTGCCGGCTCAGGGCAGCCTTGTGGAGCTCAACCAGATGATCAAGTTAGCCACGGGGAGAAGTGCCCTGTTCTCCTACAGCTGGTACGGGTGTTTCTGCGGCATCGGGGGCAGAGGGACCCCGGTGGACTCCACTGACCAGTGAGTGCCTGGAGAAGCATCACCACCGTCCCCAAAAGCCCCTTGCTGGCAGCTTCTGGTGCTGGGGTGCTCTCAGAGAGGGTTTGGGGTGCTCTGAAAAGGGGTTTTGGGGTGCTCTGAAGTCTTGGGATGCTCTGAGAGGAGCTTTGGGGTGCTCTGAGAAGGTCTTGGGGTGCCCTGAGAAGGAGCTTTGGGGTGCTCTGAGAAGGCACTTCAGGGTGCCCTGAGGAGGGGTGTTGGGGTACACTGAGAAGGGGCTCTGGGGTGCTCTGAAAACAGGTTTTGGGGTGCTCTGAGAGGTTTTGGGGTGCTCTAAAAGGNTGCTCTGAGAGGAGCTTTGGGGTGCTCTGAGAAGGTCTTGGGTGCCCTGAGAAGGAGATTTGTGGTGCTCTGAGAAGGCACTTCAGGGTGCCCTGAGGAGGGGTGTTGGGGTACACTGAGATGCTCTGAAAACAGGTTTTGGGGTGCTCTGAGAGGTTTTGGGGTGCTCTAAGAGGGGCCTTAGAGTGCTTTGAAAAGAGGTCTTGTGCTCTGAGGAGCGGCTTTGGGTTTCTCTGAGAAGGGGCTTTGGGGTGCCTGGAGGAGGGTCTTGGGGTGCTCTGAGAAGAAGCTTTGGGGTGCTCTGAGAAGGGGCTTCAGGGTGCCCTGAGGAGGGGTTTTGGGATGCTCTGAGAAGGGGTGTTGTTCACCATTCTCCAGCCACTTCTTGCTGCTGCCTTGTCATCTCCTTCTCGCAGTCAATTCAAAATCACCCAAAATTTGAGGCTGGACCTTCCTCTCCCTTCCCAGAGCAGAGAGGGAGGGTTGGGGACAGCGCTTTGACCTTGTGCCCCTGTAGGTGCTGCTATGCCCACGACTGCTGCTACAGGAGGCTAAGAGAGGGCAAGTGCAGTCCACTCCTCACCCCGTACCACTACAACTCTACCCAAGGAGACATCGTCTGCAGTGAGTACTGTGAGGAGGGCATCCTGGGCCAGTGGGGATGCAGCCCTACTCCCTACCACACCCCACCACCACAGCAGGGCATCCCCTGGGGATGAACCCAGCCCGATGCCCCAACAGGAGGACTCAGCATGCGATGAATAAATGAGGTGTGGGCAGGCTGGAGGGGGCGAGCACCAGGGTTTCCTTCTTCCCATGGGCAGCTCCAGGCATCAGAGAACCCCGAGGGGACCCCAGAGGGACCCCACTGATGATAGCAGCCAGCAAAGCCACCACAGAGCACTGTGTTCTACCTCTTCCACAGGTACTGAGCAGAGCTGGTGCAAGAGAGAGGCCTGCCTGTGCGACAGGGCGGTGGCTTCATGCTTTGCAGACAATTTGGATTCCTACAATGAATCCTACCGCTTCTATTTCAAGCTGAAGTGCCGAGGAAGTCAGCTCCAGTGCTGAGGAGGAGAAATCTGCATGCAGATCTGCAGGTCTTGACTGATTTCCCCCCCTCCCATTGCTACAGCAAGAACAGCCTGATGTGGGGGGTGAACAGAGCCGGAGCCAGCGAGGCTCCCCACAGGGAGGGAGATGCTCAGGGTGAGGTTGCGTTAACAGATGGAGATCCCCCAGTTCCAAGGAAGAACCATCAGTTCCTCTTTTGTTGTCCCTTCTTCCTCTCTTTTCTCACTCAATTTCCCAGCAAAAAGAATTAAAGCTACTCCAAACGATCCCTCGCGGTGGTGTTTTTCTGTATGAACCACAGAGGTGGAGCCAGCAGTGAGTTTGGGGAGCACTTCCCACCTCACAGCATCTGCCTGGCACCCTGACACCGCTCCAGTGCCAGCTCATGGTTTCTGTCCAGCTGGGGAGCAGCAACTGCTGCTGTCTGATGGCCCCTGGTGCAGGAGGAGCATCGAGAAATGGGGACAGATCACCAGCACCAAGTGAAACTGCCGGGGTTTGTCAACCCCAGCAGCCCCCAGCAGCCAGCCCTGCTGGGAGCTGGGTTCTGTGGCTTCTCCTAGCACTGTCCCTCCCTCTGGGCACAAGGGCCAGAAGGTGCTTTGCCAGGAAAATAATGCAGGTGGGGAAATGAGTGAGACCCCCCTGTGATGCTCAGGTAAAACTGATGGTCCTAGCGAAGAGCAGTTGTGTTCAGAGGGGAGATTTCCTTCCCAAGAAGGGCAGTGAAGCTGGTGACTGCAAGGCTTCTCCGTGAGGGATGGGCTGCGTGCAGGGGCTGTGCCCAGGGGCTGTCAGAGCCATCAAGAGGAGTTGTCTTTCTCACTCCCATTTCACTTGTTTGTCCTCCCCCAGCGGGTCAGCGTTTCATCATCCCGGAGCTGCAGGTGCTTTCCCCATTGTGGGAACTGCTCATTTAGAGAGGCTCCTGTTGGAGCCCACACGAGGAACCAACACCTCCCCCTGAATGACCTTCTCAGCGAGGCCAAGGGATCCTTCTCAAATCATATGGGGCCCCTGCAAACCCCAGACCTGCTTCAGCCACAGTCCCCAGGATGTGAAAGCTCACTGGGGGCTGCTATTTCCCCACCAGGTGCTGGGAAGGGTAGAGAAACGGCTCTTGGGCACCTCTGGCCAGGGGTGGAAGTTGTTAGCTTCCTCCTTAGGCTGGAAATGATGCTGCTTGGCCGATTCATCCCACGGAGTGTTGGGAAGGGTTCTTGCCTTCCTGTAAAGGGGAAGGAGGGCATCTTTTCCTCTGCAGCTGAGCCCTGTCAGCAGGATTTGGTGGAAAGGAACAACCCACAGAGGAGAGCAAACCCTATATAAAGGGAGTCCTGCTGGACACAGGGTCCTGGGAGCAAGCAGCGGCTTCCCCAAGGTAAGCAGGATCAGAGGGATAAGCTGTTCCTTTGGGATGGAGACATAAGCTGCTCTTTTGGGGAAGAGGGATGCTTTTCGACTCTTTCCTCTCTCTCATCCCCTAACCAAGAGCCATGGTGCAGGGAGGGAAGTCCATGCTGGGGAAACAGGAGCGAAGGTGAAACCCACAGCAGTGGCAGCACAGAGGCAGAGGATGCAGCCCTTGAAGGTCTATCCTGCCTCCGGCTCTTCACCTGCTCCACCATCCAGTTCCCATCCCTGATGGCAATGGGAACAGCCTCATCCCAGTCATCTCTCCTAATCCCCGGAGCTGGGAGTGACTCTGCCCCTGGACTGGGCAGGGAAGTGGAAAACAAAGGGTTTGATTAACAGGGAAACACATTGGCTTCCTCTTTCAGGGCTGCTGAGAAGATGAACTTGCTCCTCGCTCTCACTGTGCTCTGTGTTTGGGGTGAGTGCTGTGGCTGGCACCAGCCCCACGACCCTCGGTGGGATTCCCAGTTATATCCATGGAAATTCAGACCAGGCTGGTGATTTCTCACCCTTTCCCCATCCCCACCTCTGCCAACCCTCCCTGTGCTGAGCCGGGAACTCAAGTGCTCTCCGGTGCTCATTTTACCAGCCTGGTACCAGTTTGGGGTGGGAGGGGTGTGAGGATGCTGCTAGAGAGTCGGGTACTGGTGTGAAACCCCTGACTGCCTCCCCCCAGCCTGGTCGCCAGCTCACGGGAGCCTCTGGGAGCTGAACAAGATGATCAAGAAGGCGACGGGGAGGAGCGCTTTGCTCTATTACTCTTTCTACGGCTGCTACTGTGGTCTGGGGGGCTGGGGGCAGCCCAAGGATGCCACGGACCAGTAAGTGCCCCCTTAAAGTCCTCCCTGCCCCAATGCATCCTTGCAGGGATTCCAATTCAGGGAGCTGTGGGGGTAAAAATCCCCAGTTCCTAAACCCTCCAGCTCCCACCAGGTGCTGCCAGCTGCACGATACCTGCTACAGCAACCTGCTGAGCTACGGCTGCAACGCCAAGGTGCAGAGGTACCGCTACGACTGGCACAGACACAGCCTCTCCTGCAGTGAGTAGAGCCCTGGAACAGGGGGTTCACCCCACCTCACTGTCCCCTGAAAGCTGGGGCTGACCCTGGGCTCCCCTCTGCCTGCAGGAAGGGGCTCCTGGTGCTCCCAGCTCTCGTGCGAGTGTGACCGCAGCCTGGCCCTCTGCCTGAGGAGGAACAGGAGCAGCTACAACAAAGCCTTCCTCTTCTACCCCAAGAACCAGTGCAAGTGATGGGAGCTGGGATGCAGGGCTGGGATCCTGGGCCTGCGGGGGCTGTGTGTGAGCTGCTGGAAAATTAGCGACGTAAAAATAAACACCGTGCAAAACCCAGCGAGTCCTCTGCGAGCTGCTGCTGCCGCTGGGCAGAGCGAGATGATCCCAGAAGTTGCTCAATATCATCGTGCCTAAAGTTTGGAAAACTCTATCCCAGCCCCTGCGTCACTCCGGCGCTGCAGCCCACGGGGAAAGTGGGGGGGTTGCTTGGCCACAGAGGGAAGGAGTGTTGCGTAGTGCAAAGAGGTTTTGGGACAGGCGGTCACTTCAGAGCTTGAAGTTGGAAGCCCACGGGCCGGACACGGAGAGCAGATTCTCCCTTGGCAGAGAGGAGTTGGAGCTGGAGTGACCCCCTCCCCACCCCGGTGAGCGACGCCCACCTCATCCCGCTGTTGCTGCAGAGAGGAGAATACAGGGTGAGGGACACGGGGAAGAGGCCCTGCTGCCTCCTGTGGGTTTCCAGGCCGGCAGATAAAGTGCCAGGAAAAACTCAGCTGGGAAGGTGCAGCCCCAGCAAGGGGCCTCTGTGCTACTGGGAAGTGATGGCCTGGCTGCCAAACTGGGGGGGTGGGAGATGCCCAGGGGTGGGAGATGCTCAGGGGGGGAGATGTTCAAGAGTGGGAGATGCCCAGGGATGGGAGATGCCCAGAAGTAGGAGATGCTCGGGAGGGGAGATGCCCAGAGGTAGGAGATGCTCTGGAGGGGAGATGCCCAGAGGTGGGAGATATTTGGGTGGTGGGACAGCTCTGCAACCATCAGCCAAGAGACAGTGGCACAGATGTGAGGGGGCAGAGTTGCTGCCTACCCTCCACATTTTGGGGCCATTTGGTCTGATTCTGGAGGGTCAAGGTTTGCCCCCAGCAGCCCAGTCTGGCTGAGCTCTTCTCCCAATCCCCCTCCCAGGCCCAGGCGAGAGGAAGATGAGGGTCCTGCTGACACTGGTGCTGCTGTTTGCTTGCAGTAAGTGCAGCATCCCCTGACCCTGAGCCAGGCTGCAGCCCCAAACCCATGTGGGGAGCAGCCTGTGAGCCCCCCAGCGAACCCTCTTGTCCCCACCGGTTCCCTGAGCTCTGGTTCTGCAGAGAACTCACACAACCAACGTCTCCTGGTCTCTCCAGGCTTGTTCACAGCTCGGGGCAAGTTCCCTCGAGCCTTCGCCCCAGGACTCGAGGGAAGCACCGTAGGAAATCTGACAGCCCATGGTTGCCAGTCAGGATGGGGCAGGAGCGGCACATCGACGGCTTCCACGGACCGGTACAGGCTGCGTGGGAGGGCTAATGTGGCCCTTGGATGGCTAATGTGGCTCTGGGAGGGCTAATGTGGCCCTGGGATAACCCCCAGCCCTTGTGAGCAACCCCAGGAGCAGCCTCAGACAGGGATGGGTGGCAGCAGGAAGGGAACAGAACTGGGGGAAGAGGGGAGGCAGGGGGGGTGTTCACCCCCAATCCCAGCACTGTAGGGTTGTGCCAGGGACAACCAGCTGATGGCAACCTGGGATGGCACCAGAGCCCAGGGTCAGTCCCACAGCCTGGGTGCCTGGGAGCTCTGGGAGCTGGGCAGGGGCTGTGTGGGTCAGGTTTGGGCTGGGAATGGGCTGGATAGAGCAGCCCTGGGGTGACTCAGAGCAGGTTGGCTGCAGGTGCTGGAGGCTCTTCCCACCCGAGTCGGGCAGGTTCAAAGCAGCTGGCACCACACGTCGGGTAATGCTGGGCCCTCCTTCTCACTGCAGGTGCTGCCTGCTCCGCTCCTGCTGCCTGGCCAAGCTGGCGGCTCGACGCTGCCGCCTGGGACCCATCCAGCCCCTCTCGTCATCCCGGGGAGGAGTCTCCTCATGCAGTGAGTCTCTCCCCAGTGCTGCGGTTTGAGATCATAGAATCACACAATCCATTGGGCTGGAAGGGATCTCCAGAGGGCACCCAGTCCAACCCTCCTGCAGTGAGCAGGGACAGCCTCAACCGGATCAGGTTGCCCAGAGCCTTGTCCAGCCTCCCCTTGGAGAGCTCCAGGCCATCTCCCTCCTTGCGGGGTTTGTTTTGGGGGCAGCATTCCCCGGAGGAGGTCTCAGGGTGGTTTCTTTCCCATCTCTGCAGGATCTGGGACCTGGTGCCAGCGTGGTGTCTGCAGATGTGAGCGGGCAGCCCGGCTCTGCCAGCTGCGCAGCCAGAGGCTGCTCCGGGGTCGCGGCCGGTGCCAGGGCCGAGCCGGGCGGTGTTGAAGCACGAAGGGCTTGCAAAACCAGCTCCAGGCTGAGCAGCAACGGGACGGCACCGCACTGGGAGCATCTCCTAGCCTTGGTGGGTCTCCTCTTCGAGGGCTTTTTTGGCTTCAACGTGAGGACAACAACCCTCCTGTGCAGATGCGTCATCGGACGCCGGATCCGAGGAGGGAGAGCAGCGCAGATGCAGTGTTTCAGCACAGAAAAACAAGGGAGGGGTGGCCACCTGCAAGGGCGAGAGGGGGACCAGGCTGAGCCTTTCCACTAACGCTCGTTTCCCCTTGGCTCGGGCTCCTCTCTGCAGCCCTTCAGCTCTCTCTGCTTCTTGCTTCACCGCAGATTTGCTTCTGCTGCTCCAAAATAAAACCCGAGAGCACAAACCGTCCATCCCTGGTGTGAAGTGACGCGGCTGAGCCCTCGCAGGCAGCGGGGAGAGGCTCTTAGGCTTCCCTATCCCCCCCGCAAATGACTCCTGAGAGGTGATGCCTCTCCCACAGCCCTGCACCCACAGCCCTGTTTAACCCTGAGTCTCCAGCTCTGGAAATCCGCGCTGCTCTGTGATGGAGCCACGGGAGCTGGTGCAAAGGGTGGGTGAGATGCACGGGGAGGGCCGGGCGCTGGCAACCCCAGCTGCGATGGGGTGGCCACGGTTTCCCTCACACCCAGCCCGGAGCAAAACAGCTTCCTCACTGCAAAAGAATGTTTTGGCCCAATTCTGCACCGGACCCGACCCCATCCCCTAGGAAAAGGCAGTTCAGGCGGTGGCTGCTCCCCACCGACCACCCCGCGGTGCTGCTTTTCTGCCCCGCCAGACCAGCTCAGCAGAGTGGACCCCACTGGGAGGTCTCAGTGCTGCAAACTGCTGTGGGGCTCAGCGGGAAATCCAGAGGGAAAGAGCCACAAACCACTATTTGTGCTGATGCCCTCAGCCCTAGCACCTTCCTGAGAGCTGGGTGACAACCGGCTGAACAGGAGCCAGCATCCTGGCTGGGATCAGCACTCGTGTGGCCAGCAGGATTAGGGATGTCATTCTCTCCCTGTCCTGGGCATTGGGGAGGCCTCCCCTTGAGTCCTGGGGGCAGTGCTGGGCCCCTCCCTGCAAGACAGGGACTGAAGGGCTGGAGCGGGTGCAGAGGAGCAATGAGGCTGGGGAAGGGACTGAGGGTGGTGAGACCCTGGCCAGGTTGCCCAGCTTGGTGGGAGAATCATAGAATGCCAGAGTGACTGAGGCTGGCAAAGCCCTCTGAGCTCCTCCAGCCCAGCCCAGCCCCTAACATCACCCCAGTGGCCACCCCAGGGCACTCAGGGCCACAGTCAGGCTGTCCTTCAACACCTCCAGACACAGGGACTCCCCCACTGCCCTGGGCAGTCCAGTCCAGGCTCTGAGCACCCTTTCCATGAGGAAGGGCTTCCTAACATCCAACCTAACCCTCCCCTGGCAGCTTCAGGCCCTGCTCTCTCATCCTGGCACTGGGTGCCTGGGAGAAGAGCCTGACCCCCACCTGACTGCAACCTCCCTTCTGGGAGCTGGAGAGAAGAAGGTCCCCTCTGAGTCTCCTCTTATCCAGGCTGACCCCCTCTCCCAGCTCCCTCAGCCTCTCCTCATCAGCCTTTCCCTCCAGTCCCTTCCCCAGCCTCCTTGCTCCTCTGCATTTGCTCCAGCCCCTCAATCTCCTTGAAAGGAGGGAAAAGAAGCCCCATCCCTGGAACCATTCCAGCTCCTGTTGGACCTTGGGGCTCTGAGCAACCTTCTCTGGGTGGAGATGTCCCTGCTCAGTGCAGGGGGTGGGACTGGAGGAGCTGGGAACATTCCTTCAACCCAAACCAGTCTGTGACTGTTCGTGGGCAGCTCCAGGTGCCCCTGTGCTGGCACAGACTCTGCAGGCGCTGGGTCTGCTGCCACCAACACGGCTGAAACGCCTGTGGTTTGTTTGGGGAGCAGTGGCTGGAGAGCTGCCCAGCACAGAGGGACCTGAGGTCTTGACTGACAGCGGCAGAACAAGAGACCTCAGTGAGTGCCCAGGTGGCCAAGAAGGCCAATGGCACCCTGGCCTGCATCAGCCCCTGCGTGGCCAGCAGGAGCAGGGAGGGGATCCTGCCCTCATCCTCAGCCCTGGTGAGGCTGCAACTCAAGTACTGGGGGCAGTTTGGACACTGCAGGACAGGAAGGGCAGAGAGGGGCTGGAGAGGGGCAGAGAAGAGCAACTGGGCTGGACAGGGGTCTGGAGAGCAGGGCTGATGGGGAGAGGCTGAGGGAGCTGGGGCTGTTTAACCTGGAGAAGAGGAGGTTGAGGGGAGACCTCACTGCTCTCAACAGCTCCCTGAAGGGAGGTTGCAGTGAGGCAGGGGTTGGCCTCTNACTCTGTCCTGTGATCCTATCTGAGACCTCAGACTGCCCCAGAGAGCTGACAGAGCAAAGGGATCCTGCCAGATGGGAGCTTTCCCTGAGGCCCTGACCCTAGTTCCCATTTCTCCGCACCTCTCTGACTACCACATCCTTGTTCCCTGCCTCAGTTTCCCCAGATTTCCTCCCTGCAGCCCAGTGCTTGCAGCTCCCCACAAAGCACCTGCAACCCCTGACCTGGGCAAATACTTCTTCAGCCTCATGAATTCCCAGTCAGAGCCTGGTCCCAAGCAAAGGGCAACCCCTTCTCTCTCCTCTCCCCCTTCCCGTTACCACTTGGGGTTTCCCCCCTTGTTCCTTGCTTTCTTTTGTTTCTACACAACCAGGGCATCAAAAACCCTACAGCCAGGAGCAGAGCAGGCTCTGCCTTCCCTCCGATGCTCTGCTCGTGCTCAGGGCTCACCCCAGTCTGCCCCACTCATCCCAGTCCACTAAAACCACTGCTGCAAAGAGCTCCCTGCCAGCAGGGCTGGTTTAGGACCCTGGATGCTGAATGAGGAGTCTGGATGTTGGATTAGGCTTTTGGATGCTGACTCAGGCCCCTGGATGCTGCTTTAGGATGCAGGATGCTGATCCATCCAGGATTAGGCTCCTGGATGCTGAATTAAGACCCTGGATGATGATTTAGGACCCTGGATGATGATTTAGGTCCCAGGATGCTGGTTTAGGCTCCAGGATGCTAATTTAGGCTCCAGGACGTTGGATTAGGCTCCTGGATGCTGAATTAGGACTTCGGATACTGCTTTAGGGTCCCTGGATGAAGGATCCTGGATGAAGGATGCGATGAAGGACCCTGCACACAGCTCTGAGGCAGCAGTGGTGTGAGACTCTCTGCTCTGTCACAGTAAATCCCAAGTGCATGTTGTAGGATTTTTATCATCCTCAATTCCCAGGCAGTGACCAGAGGGGTTGGATCATAGAATCATAAGGGATTGTTAGGGACCTGGAAAGATCACCCAGTCCAATCCCCCTGCCACAGCAGGATCACCCAGACCAGGTCCAGGTGGGTTTCAAACATCTCCAGAGAAGGAGACCCCACAAACCCCCCGGGCAGCCCCCTCCAGTGCCCCGTCACCCTCACTGGGGAGAAGCTATAGAATCAGTCAGGGTTGGAAGNTCAATCTCCCCTCTCCAGCTCTGCTCCATTCCCCCTAGTCCTGTCACTACTTGAGATCCTAAAAAGCCCCTCCCCAGCTTTTTTGTAGCCCACTTCAGATCCTGGAGGCCACACTAAGGTCACCTGGGAGCCTCCTCTTCTCCAGCCTGAACAGCCCCAGCTCTCTCAGCCTGGTCTCACAGGAGAGGTGCTCCAGCCCGCTGCTCATCCTCCTGGCCCAACTCTGGACTTGCTCCAGCATGGCCACATCCTTCTTGTGATCAGGGCTCCAGAACTGGCTGCAGGACTGACCACAAGTGACTCAGTTCAACAAGGTTCCCAGGAACCTAGGACAACGTAGGATCCTGGAAATCCTCATGAAGCCCACTCTGACACCCTGGCAAAACCTCCCCCCGAGAGCTGGGTGCCAGCCTGCTGGGACCCTGCACCGTTCAAAGGGTTTCGTGTAGGACCAGGAGATCCTGGTTTGGGTCGGTGTTTTTCCACGCTGACTCTCAGAATGACCCCCCCTCATTCTTGTGGGGTCCCCCTGGCAGCTGGCGGGGCCGGCTGTGCCCCAGGCAGCAGGAGTTTCAGGTTCTCAGGGAGTGCCCGGCTGTCCCAGCTCCCCTGTGTAACCAGGACAAGAAGGGACCCGATTGTAACCCAGATAAGAAGGTGCCAGACGGTCCCAGTCCACTGCACTGGGACCAGAACAATGTTGGCCGCTCCAGTCCCCGCAGCGGGGCCCAGGGGGTCTGCAGCACCGCAGCACCCTCCTCCACCCTCACCTCCTCCCCACCAGCGCAGGGCATCCCACAGCCAGGGCCTCGCGTGACGGAGGGGGAGGCTCTGCAGGCAGCGGAACCGATATGGGCAGCACTGTCAATATTTGCCCAGTCTGGGTTCTCCAAAGGAGGGGCCTCGCCGAGCGGGGACGCCGTGGCCATAAAAGGTGCCACTGGCAGCACCTCGGGGCTCAGCTGAGGCCAGAGCTGCCACCACCAGTGACCATGAAGCTCTTCTGGCTGCTCCTCTGCTGTGAGTAACCCCCCAGCCCAGCTCTCGGCCGACGGTTGAGGCAGTGGGGAGAGCCTGGTGCTCCCAGTTCCCACCCAGAAGGTTTGGGGTGGGTGAAAAAGCCCACCCGTGCTGTGGTGGGGAGGGGTGGGAGGGGGCTATTGCCAGTGCTCCTAACACCCCGGTCATCTCCAGTCGCAGGGCTGGTCCCCGCTGGCTGCAACGTGCTTCAGTTTGGTTCCATGATCAAGTACAAGACGGGGAAGTCGGCGCTCTCCTACAATGGTTACGGCTGCTACTGCGGCCTGGGGGGGTCCAAGCAGCCTCTGGATGCCACCGACCGGTGAGTGAGGACGTGGGGAGGTGGGTGCTCCCAGCTCTCCTCACCCCCTGCCCCAGAAGCAGCTCCGGGGAGCTGCCACAGCCACACGAACACCCTTGAGAGCCCCTATAAATCTGCCGGGCAGCGGGAGCTGACGGATCGGTTCCACGCTGGTGCCTCCGCTGCGGGGTCCAGCTCCCAACTGGGGTAACTGGGAGCAGCCGTTCCGTGATCCACAACGCAGCAGAGCGATGGGAAAGCAATTGAGGAGCCCCACTAACGATGCCAGCGGGGGCTCCGGTCCCCTCCCCTCAGTCCTGCAACATAAGGTCCCAGCAGACAGCTCCCACTGCTCCCAGTGCCACCCTAAGCACAGCTCTTGTCCCCCCAGGTGCTGCCGTGCCCACGACTGCTGCTACGAGAAGCTGGCCAAGTCACGCTGCAATGCCAAAGTGGCCACCTACAAATTCGCCATGCGGGCTGGCAAGATCACCTGCCGTAAGGGACAGCCTGGGGTCCCAGAGCTGCCGGAGGGCGGGGGATCTCCTGCGCTGAGGGTGCCCTCGAGAGCAGCCTTGAGCCAGGAATGTGCGAGGAAGGGGGTGGAAATGAGGGAGAGGTGCCAGGAACGGGGCAAACACTTGTTTGCTGGGACTGGGGTGAAGCTCAGGGCTTGGAGATGGCCCAAAGGAGGGGCCTCACCCTTCTGTAGAGGCCAAACACCGAGGGCTTGAGATGACCCTCCCAGCTTGGGATGGGGACCTGGCAGTGCTGCCTTGGTCTCCCTGGAGCAAACACAGCGGAGTGGGTCAACACAAAGCCCTTCCCTGTGATCAGAGCAAAGCTCTGCTCTCCCATGGGCGGACAGAACTGATTCAGTGGTCCCTCCGGGGCCTCCGGTCGCTCCGTGCACTGGTTGCAGGAAGAGGACAACCCCAGCCACCCAAAGAGGGGGCTGAGTGTGACAGCAAGGGAGGGTCTGAAAGGCACCCCCAGTTCTCCCCTCTTCCCCTGATCCCATCCCCTCTGATTCCTTTCCAGTATCCAAGACCTGGTGCCAAAAGCAGAGCTGTGAGTGCGACCGGCGGGCGGGTGAGGGCTTTCAGCA
>VZRI01003402.1:0-16568 GCA_013397515.1 Upupa epops
TTCCATAACCCAAGACAGTAGTGAACAGATAGAAAGCCACCTTGGGGAGAAGGACTTTGCAGTGTTTGTGATGAAGAACTCAACATGAGCTGGCAGTGTTCACTTGCGGCTCAGAAAGCCAACCACATCCTGGGCTGCATCAAGAAAAGTGTATCCAGTAGGTTGAAGGATGTGCTCCTCCCCCTTTATTCTGCTCTCATGAGACCTCATCTGGAGCACTTTGTTTAGTTCCAGAGCCCCCAACACAGGTAAGATATTGAGCTGTTGGAATGTGTCCAGAGAAATGCTATGAGAATGATTTGAGGTCTGGAGGACCTCTTCTATGAGGACAGTCAGAATGTTGTGGCTGTTCAGCCTGGAGAAGGGGAGACTCTGGGGTGAATTTATAGCAGCCTTTCAGTACCTGAAGGACGCCACAGAAAAGCTGGTGAGAGGCTGTTTACAAAGGATTGTAGTGGTGATACCAGGGGTAATGCTTTTAAGCTGGAAGAGGGTAGATCCAGACTAGATGTCAAAAGGAAATTCTTCATGATGAGGGTTGTGAGACACTGGAACAAGTTGCCCAGGGAGGTTGTAATGTCCCATCCCTGATAGTCTTCAAAGCCAGGTTGGGCATTTGAGCAACGTGGTATAAAGAGAGACATCCCTGCTCACGGCAGGGGACTTCGAAGTAGATGATCTCTGAGGTCTGATTCANTAAGGTCCTTTCCAATCTGAACCATTCTATGAATCTATGAATCTATATAAATATATAATACTAATAAATAATATTTATATATTTTAATATATTATTCAAAGAAAGACAATAAGAGGAGAGGAAAATCAGGTGGATTTGGAGACATAAGATCTGAGTATACCCACTTATGTAAAGATTATGCTGTGCTTGTAATGCGATCACTTTCAGGTATAATCTCCAAATTCCAAGCTTCACGGTGAAACAACCTCTGTCTCGGTTTGGAAAGACAGGTGTCGGTTAGGGAGAGCTGGAGTCTCCCTTGGAATGGAGACTGTCAACCTCCTCCCTCCAGAATATTATAATCTTGCAATTTAAGGGGCTTTCAGGCAAAAGATTTGGGAAAAGGAACAACAATTCTTTACTAAGAACAGTAAGAAACACCAACAGTACACTCAAAACAACCAAACGAAAGAAGATCCTAGGGACCCCATCAGAGTCCACCTGACACCCTGTTAAAAGGGTGATGGCTGCAGACCTCCTGGAGTGGTGGATGTGGCTCTTTTTTCTTGCAGATGCAGACGGAAGACCGCAGCAGGCAGGAGGTGGTAGGGAGCGGCCGGAAAGTGTCCGCGGTAGCCAGGAGCTGGGCAGCCACAGCAGCAGCTTTGCTCGGCGCGAGAAACAGTGGGGACTCCGGAGCAGGAGGCAGAAGGTCTCGGAGGGAGGCCGGATGCCGTGGAGCAGCAGAGGCAGCGGTGGCAGAGAAGTGGTACCGAAAGCACGCAAAGCGGCTCCAGCTGGGCACCGCAGGGTCCGGGGACAGGAAGCTCCAGCAGAGAGAGCGAGCCCCCGCTTAGCTCCACCCCGCTGCCGCCGTGTGCACTTTTTTTCCAAGCGCCGCTTCACGCAGGCGTCGCAGTTTCAGCAGCTCCCGGGGAGCCGCTCCGTGCCACCGAGCGCCCCCCCTCCCTCACCCCCTCCTCCTATTCTTATGTAAGAGATAAAATTACATATCTTCTCAACTTTTTTCAACAGATGAGAATAGAATACAAATTTTATATTCCATAACCCAAGACAACCTCAAAAAGTGCCTTCTCATCAACAGTTAGTGGCAGAGGTTTTTTGTCTGAAATAATGTAGAAAATGTAAGGTACTCACAAAAAAACAAGGTTACAACAAATAGTGTATGTTTTCAGTCCTTCAGTACTTTTGAACATTTCATTAGTTTATGTTTTCTGCTGATAGTTTTCAAGAAATCACAAACAAATCTGTAAACTCAAACTACTACCATTTTGTTGTATTTTTCTTCATTTTGATACTCATACCCATTTATTCTGCATAGGCTTTCAATCCCTGAGGGCTTTTATTTTCAGTGGGTTGTTCACTGCTTGTTATAAAATTAAAATACCTTTGTTAATCAGTCTTCCTTGATACTCCAGAAATATTTGTGTTAATTTCCTGTAGTTTCATAAAAACATACACACATTTATATGATATGATATAATTCTACCTTTGACAATAAAAGAGTAAGAACTTATCTGAAAATATGTATCAAAGTATTCTGAAACAGTTTGTTCTGATACTATGATTTTTGGCTTTATTTCTCAATTTTTTTATCCATTCTAGTGACACTCCCAGTACTTTATCTGCACTTTCCTTTGACAGTTTAAACTTTTGATTAAACTATATGTAGATTATTATTCAATTGGGCCTCCTTAACAAAGATGTGTTAGTATAATAGACCAACAAAACAGTAACAATAAAAAGGACATATTTGTTTGCCCTCATTGGTTTAATCTGTTTTCAAGTTGCTCTTTAAGTTATTTCTGTCAGCAGATATACTCTCTACAATTTTGAATCTGATTGAACTAAGTTTATCTACAAGTTCACATTAAATATTTTACCTATGAAGACAGAGATAAGCAGCTGATTAACAATTTCTGTGTAGTCTGTGTTATTTCATGATTTTGTAGTAATAACTGAAATGCTGAATATCAAGATGTTGGTGCCACACAAACTGAATTGTTGTAAGGTACGGGAATTAGGTAGAATGACAACAGAACTCGTGTTTCTTAAGAATGTGTATAAAAAAAGATGAAGGAGTATACTCAGTCCTTGACATTCATCTTACATTTTGTGTGTCCAGAGTAATGCTTTGATACATTTTGTTTTCATGTCTCAATAAGTTGCATGCTATTTACACAGTTACTTTTCTAAATTTTATGTAAGCTTGTTATCATGGATCAAATTAAAAAATGCTTTGATAAAATCAGTCACTGTCATTGCAGAGAACTTTACTTTTCCATTTCATAAGTTACTATTTCAATATTATAAGAAATGTATGAAGATCAGCGTATCACAGATTCGACAGTTAAATTATTTTTTCTTAGAATCATTAATTTCTAGTTAATATATTATTCTTTTCTTCCCCTCATTTGATTTGCATTTTATAAACAAACCTGATTAGCAAGCCCATAGTTTTTTTATATTTAATAAGTTAATAAGAAAAAAAATTTCAAAATATATCACTAAGCACATAGCATGCAAAACTGCAAAACTATTTCTAAAGACAAGGAAGATCTAGAGTGCTATAAATAGTAAATTGTGGTACAAGAATTTTCAACTGTAGCTTCTGGTAGGCAGATATAGAAGGCAAGTGAAAAAATATAGAAAGTTCACTAGGAAAGACCCAGGCAATCACTCTATTTGGTTGCAGATTATGCATGTGTTTGAATGAAATCTCATTGCTTTACAAGCTGAATTAACATATTCTACTCAGGATTTAATACAAACAATATGAGGCTAGTAATATTTTACCTTTAAAACAAAATAACTACGCCAAAAAACCAAACCCAAACCAACCCAAAAAACCTTCAAAACCCTAAAAACTCAACAAAGAAAAGAGGTTAATTTGATAAAACATTCAAATTAGTGATTTAATATAAAAGTAAAACATATCATAATGGTGATCAAGTGGTAATACCTCTTTAGGGAAAGGAAGAATTGTTCAAACTTTAGAAAAACCTTGACATTTTCAGGAGGAACGTGTTGCTTATGTGCCATCTTACATTTCATATTCACCTAGCAATGTATGAACAGCAGTGCATAAGGTCTACCAGACATGGAGGACTTATGCTGCAAAATGTCATTACATCTCAAATGATTGCAATCACACAACTATAAATTGTCATCCTTTCAATGGATATATCCTACTTTATAAAAGATTTTAGGCAATGGATAATTTAAATAGATAATATTATCAAATAAAGTAAAATGTTATGTGCTAACCATTTGAAGATCTAGGCTTTATTAATGTGAAACATTTTTTGTTATCTAATAGAAGTCTAAACTCTTTAGGACTTTTTATATAATATATATAATACATGTTAAATATAATATAAATATATATATAAAGGGCTTGTATTATCAATTTTAGCGCAAACTGTTTCTCCTTATCTTTATTCTGTGCACAATGCCTTCTTGACAATAAATAATGTTTAATACTAACTAGGATTAATTTTCCTTAAATCGCTATTCATTATTTAACATTCTTTCTAAACATAGCTTCAGTTTTCTATCCTAATTTGTAATAGTCTAATCATATTGCAAACATAATAAGTAATAAAAAAATACACTGGTCTTTAAGGGCTGTTACTAAATAAATACTGCATGAAATAATTAAAGCTTAAAAACCAGACATTTTTTAATTATTTTAATGATATTGGTCCAACTTACATTAATAACATTGAAGATGGCTGCTAAAATGCAATATCACTGTGACCAAATATCATAAGTAGTTTATTCACAGATCAATTTAGATAAAGACTGAGCACAACAACCATGAGATCTCTTTTCAGAATATCTAATAAAGGAGAAAATAAAAAATGTTTGTATAAAACAGTATAAATAAAAAATAAATACAATTTAATTTTTATTTCTACTACAGAATTACATATCAGAGACATATCTGTTGTCACAGTAATAATTTTATTAAAATTCTCTCTGTGTTAATGTAATAATTTCATCTTTATCTGTGTTATTTGGTGTTCCAACTCTCTGTAATAATATAAAACAGGAAGAAAATAGATCAAAAATAAATTTCTGAAAAGGTCCTATGAAAGCAAAGATGCATATTTGCAGTGACCATTACAGGCACAGTATCTGAGAATTCTTCACAGCTAATTTTACTACAAAACTTCAATTTCTTATACTCTTTGAGAATATTGCTGTTTCAAATTAATTTTCTATCATAACAGTGATCATTCTGTATAACCTGGTGTGTTCAGGCCTCCCAAATGCATTTTGAACAATTACAAGATTGCTAAATATCTCACTTGTAGCTATCACTTAGTTCTGACCATTAAGGAATAGATGGCTTAATACTTAATAGCATACCTGCCTGTCATCCAGCATACCTCTCACCATGTGAGAAAAAATAATCTGACAATTGCCAGCTGGCATTTTTTATTTGTATGGCCCATTGCCACCTGGCTGTCATTTTCTCAGTCACTGTGGAGTGGGAAACAAGGTTCTTGATGTGTATACATACCCACTACTATTTGTGCTTTGCCCCAGGAATTAACTAATTGCTGTGGCAAAATACTGTTCACAACTTACCCAGAATTCATCTGTGAACCCTGGGAGAGAGGAATGTAAAATTGTGCCAGCTGGCCTTTTGGCTTTGGCTAGCCAATTAATAGGTGGTTGTCAATTAGCTGTGCATGCTAGGAGAGCTAAGAAAAAAAAGTCTACTGACATATACGCTAGATTCAACATCTATTGTTCATTCAAATTACTGTTTGTTTCATGGATCCTAGACACTATAGTTGGAAAAAAAAAATCAATGTATCTTGTCTGCTGGGTCTCTGTAACTCTAATTTTTTATTGTATGTTTACAGAGTATGTCTGGCCTAGTTATGCCACAAGTAATGTATCTCCTAATATTTTTTCCTTTAGTATTTGATTATAAATTGAACAGATTCTTCCTTCTTAAAGGTTTTTTCTTTATATATTAGTTTGAAATCAACCTAAACATTACATCTGTTGATTATACACTTGCCTCATAACACTCCTTCTTTGTTTTTCCCTTCCATTTGCTGCTCTTTGCAGTCAGATACAATTTTCTGTATTTCATTAAATGATTGCAGTTGCAATTTCTCCTTCCCTCTACTTCCAAAAAGTTACAACTTCTCTCACCAATGTGTAAATTCCATCACTCCATTCGTACATAAAAAACCTCCACATCTGTAATTATTGTTACTAGATTCGACTCAATTAACATTTGAAAGTATTCTAATTTAATAGATCTATTCTGATTACAATATACTTTCTATCTTTAAGCAGAGTAAATAAAATATTAGACTTCTGGACTGCAAATTAAGAAATGCAAGTTTTATTAACTCATAAACATCACCAGAATCATTAGTCATTTTTTTTTCTTAAATGCAGAAATATTCTAGTTGAATCTTATGTGATTGTTGGTGTTTTATAATACCTTAAAGATCTGAAATCACAGTACATGCTTTCCTTTATTTCAATCACCGTTTTTTTCTCTCCACTGCGGCCCCTGCTGCTCTACGGCATCCAGCTTCTCTCCGAGACCTTCTGCCCACAGATCTGCTGCTGTGACTGCCGGCTCTCTCTCCTTCTCTTCTCATCACCTCCTGCCTGCCCCGTCTGGGCCTGTACCGAGGAAAAGTCCACATCCACCGCTCCGGAAACAGCAGCAGGTTTTACTCTGTCGGGATCCTTAGGACTTTTCTGTCGGGATCCCTAGGACTTTTCTTTTGACTGGTTGTTTGTGTGTACTGTTGGGTTTTCTTAGTGTTCTTAATAAAGAATTGTTGTTCCTTTTCCCAAATATTTTGCCTGAAGGCCTTTAAATTGAAAGAATTTGGTACCTGTCTTCCTAAACCGAGACAATGGCTTTTGTTGTAATCTGGAGGATTTGCAATTTGTAATAAAACTTGCAGAGCCTGAATTGACAAACTAGCCAGTTGAATGTGTCTGTGAAAGAAGAATATGATGAACTTGATGTAATGAGCAACAGTAATGGACATTCTACAGACTAATATGTGTACAGACCATACATACATTGAATGTTGGTTGGGCTCTTAGAAACATTGGAAATCTAATATACTTGTGAACAGGAATATAACAAGTACTTTGAGAATGCCTGGGGTCTGGAAGCAGGAACTAAAAATACTTTTGTATGCAACCTTACCAGGTAGTAATGGCTAATTATCTACAAGATAAATCACAGAACTTTGAAGAACCTGTGGGTCTAATGAGCCTACTCAAGCAGGCTTGTCTAGAAGCTGCTGCCCTGGACTATATCCGGAGGCTTCTGAAGACTTCAAAGGGCAAGTTATCTGAACAACCCATTTACTGGCTCAGTCATCCCTACAGTAAAAAACAGTGTTTCCTGATCTTTGTTCTGTTATTACTGGACATTCAGAAATAACTTGCTCTATCTTCTTTACACATTTCCTTCAGATATTTTTAGACATTTGTTAGATCCTCCAAAATAAGAGACAGTATGTACAATAAGTCATTGGATAATCAGTCACTGTTTTACAAAATTTATTTCAAAGCTCAAGTTTCTGATCTCCTAAACTCTTTACAGTTGATGCTTTTGTTTATCTTTTTTATTGTTGTAATAGTAAATTTTTTGCTCTACTGTGGTCCTAAGGTCTTCATGCATTCATTCCTAACAGCTGGAACAAAACTTCTTTAGAAACACCAACAAGGTAACCTTGAGTATAAATAACTGTTCACCTTAAAATTTTGTGTAAGCACATAAAGTCTTAGCATATGCAGATTCTTTGGGCATGGAATTGCCAAGTTTCTAACTCTGATCACAAATAGTAGATGCTGTAGGCATTAACACAGTGTTATTTTGTGCTTTGTAGAATTCTATTTCACTGCAAATCATTTGTGCTACATCTGAGTTACTACAATTTTCAGCTACGGCAATTTGAGATAGCTGATCACACTGACTTGTTTAAATACACCAGTTTATATCTTTATGTAAACGAAATAGTGAACACAATATACTCTATGATTGGTTTTCTGAGACTAGTTTTTTTAATATTTCTAAGTTGATAATTTTATGGTCTTTTTTCTCTGGAAAATCTTTCTTCAAGCATCTATTTTGTTGTTGCACTCCTCAAAACTTAGTAAGCCCACCATTCTTACTAGACTCATAAGTAAATAGAAAATTATTTAAGATTATCTTCCTGTGGCCACACAGTCAAATCATAGGAATATGAAACAATGTTTTTGTTCTTGAAACTCTGTTAGAAAAATAGTTGGTGTCATTTGGTGTTTGTACTCACGTGTTCTACTAAATTATTGTTAAGTGTTTATCCGGAGATGAAACTAAGTAATTAATTCCATTAATGAACTAGTAGGCCAAAACAAAAACAAAACCAGGAGAGTTTGAAAACCACTTCTAAATTGCAGGAAAAAGCCCAAAACTAAACTTATTTGGGGAAAAAAACCACCAAACTCAGGTACAATTAACTCAAACAATATAACTTCCCCCTCCCTCCCCCCCCAAAAAAAATATTAATCTGATTAATCACAGATTCCTGTGTAACTGAGCCAAACTGCAATGTCCAAAACTTCAAATGAAAGAGACTTCAGGCAGTTGTTGCTCCTTGTTGAAATGTAGAGTCCATTTGGTCCATGCATATGTTTCCCTCAAAGTCAGAAGATGTTTTGAAGTTGAGTTCTCTGCTCCACATGCTTCTAAGCCAGTCCTACATTTCCATTGTGCCAGTTCCTACATCCATGAATATGGGACAGACTACCTCCATTTCAGTAAGCCATGGAATTTGGATGAAACCTTACTTCCACTGATCCTTGATGTACTACTCTCTCTCTCTCTCTGTATTCAACATGATTTCAGGGCAAGATGGCTGTTGCATTCAGAACAGCAATGTGCTATCTTCAAACAACAGACAGAGTGAAAGTGAGGAAGAAGGAGCCAGAATTCCAAATCTGGAAGCTCAAACTCCTTTGTTTCTGTTTGCAGAGCTGCAAAATCTTAGCTTTCAGTTTACAAGTCAAAAATAAAATTCAAGTAACAACAATAAAACATAAACTTAATGTCAATGGTGACATTATGAAGCAGACTGAATCAAAAGCTGATTGCTATAGCTATAGCTTCTGAAAGGAAGTAGTTAATTTCTTGTTAAATGCAAGCAATAGGAAAATATGGATTAAATACAAAGTATATTTGGAGCTTTAGAAATATAGTTTCTTACTGACATTAGAAAGTATAGAGGTTGAGGATTATTGCCAATCTCAAGTCTAAAAAACACCTATACACAGATACACAGATTGTTAGGGGCTAGAAGGGACATCCAGGGGTCATTGAGTCTAACTGCCTGTTTGAGTAAGATTGTAAAACCTAAGACAGACATAAAAACACATCAAGAAGGGTCTTGATATCTCCAGAGAAGTAGACTCCATTACATATAAATTTAAAGTAAAATCAACCTTTAATTTAGTCTCAGTAATAACTAGTAGTCATGTACTAGCTTTGGGAGGAGATCCCAAATACGACAGACAACCTGAGGACCCAATCATATTTTGTCCTATGCCATATAGGGGATGTCTGTGTCATCTCACCCTTGTCTGGCTGGCTTCCTTTCTATCTATGGGCTGCTTGGCTTACTGCACGTATCCAGGAATTGAAGGGAACTTAATGTTCACAGTTGTGTCTCTGTACTTACATTCCAATTATATGTATGGTTTAATTTCTTCTTAAAACATGTTTGTAAAACTGCCTGGAAAAAAATTCATGCTTTAACAACATGCATGAAAGTCACAGTCCATTTTGTCTTGCTGGGGACAAGCAGTGCCAACCTGGGTGGACAAGCAGGGATCACAAGGTCTCTAACAATGGTAGAGGAACAGAACAAGGAATCAAAATTGAATCAAGTACCAATCAGTTTATTAAACCAAAAGAACTAATTTGTGATGGACTGAGAAAAATGGGAGAAAGTGGAAAATGGAAAGTGGGAAGAGGAAGTGAGGAAAAGTATGGAAAAACTGCTGAGATTACTACTGCTCTTGGTGCTTTGCTGGTGCCACTGGTATCCAGTGCAACCACACAGGGGTGTGCCACTGTCTCTCAGCACTTTGCTGGCTGCTTTGGTGTTGCTGCTGCTTCCCCAGGGACTTCCTTCGCCTCTTGTGGGGGGAGTTGCAGCTGCTCCACCACTCATCTTCTTCACTGCATGCTCTCCATCACATACAAAGAACACTGCTCCTCTGCACTTAGCATTTTTATAGACCTTCGCACATGTACCGAGTAGCTTGTCAGAAGGTTGTTTTCAGTATTCCTGAGGCTGACTTCCCCCACAGCCTAATGTTTGGGAAGCTTCATGCCTCCTCTACCTTGCTCCACGCTTTGGTGCCCAGGATGGGGTGGTGCCTCTTGTGATATCATCTGAATGGGAGTAACCCTGACTACCATGGCTTTGTCATAGGGACAAAAACAAAGAAAACAAAGAAAATGTGATTCCTGACATTCCACCATGTGGCCCAACATCAGTTGCAGGCAAATTAATAAGAATGGAAATGAAAGGGGAGATAAAGAAGGGAAGAAGGGAAAAGGGTAAGGGAAAAAAGAGTAAAGGAAAAAGGTCCATCTTTGCAGGTACCATACAATATAAAACCAGTAAAAATGCGTATGACTGTACAAACATGAATATAAAACCAGTATAGATCTTTCAAACTGTACAAATGTAAATACTTGCAATATAAAACCAGTATAGAACCTTTGAACAGTACAAATACAATCATATAAAACGAGATAGCAGAGGGAATCATATGTTATTCTGATTGCAGATGATGTGGGCTTTCATACAAACCTTATTTGTTTTACTCCCTCAGGGGATACATTGGGCACAAATTGAGTATTAGTAATGACATGTTGAACTAATTGGATGAGACAGGGTAGGAATATAGGGTAGGAAGACAGGAAATGCACATAATAGATATAATAATAACTGCTTTACCCAGGGTGCCCTGGGCAACTAAGACCACAAGTCATCCTTCCAACCATTTCATATGTGAGTGGGAACATGGGCTAGTTTCCTGGTGTCTGTGTACTTAGCCCACATCATCTATTTCTAGGCAACACTTGAAAGCATTCAATTTTACACACATGCCCCCCACACACACCCCTACCCTTCTTTACCCAATAAATAATCTAAAACCATTTTATGCTGTAGGATTGTGGGGTACATCGGCTGAGATTGCTGTGTTAAAAGATCAATAGTAGTTTTGTTAGTGGTGATTTCCAATACAGCTTGTAGTCAAATTATGTGATTCAAATTATAAATTTGTTCTCTTGCCTCCAATATTGGTTCATAAATGTTGCAAGTTGCAGTTTCGTAATGTTCAATTATTCCTTCAGGAAGCCACTCATGTATAGGCATTTTTGAGTCCCACCTATTTTAACCTCACCAGATCACTTGTCATGAGTACCTTTCTGTTTCCCAAATCATTCTATAACCTTACTCCTAACCTAGGATCACTTGTTTCAGGGAGGAGAAAGAACAAGGGTGGAATAGTTCTTATGTAGCAAATACCCAACCAATTGGCTGGCAAACTTTTGTAGATGGTGTGCCTGCATATCCAATAATGCTCCTTTTTAGCCTTGGACCTGTTAACAAAAGGTCCATCCACTGATAGCGACAGGACTAGGGAGAATGGAGCTAAGTTGGGGATTGGTAGATTTAGACTTGATGTGAGGAGGTAGTTCATCTCTATGAGAATGGCGAGAGTGTGGAGTGGGTTGCTCCATCCCTGGACATGTTTAAAGACAGGCTGGATGATGCTCTGGCCAGCTTGTTAGAGCGTGGAGTGTCCCTGCCCATAGCAGGGGGGTTGGAACTGGATGAGCCTGTGGTCCCTTCCAACCATGACCGATTCTGTAACTTCTTCCCTGGGAGGGAGATGGGGCGCTGCAGGGGGCTGCCTGGGGGGATTGTGGTGTCTCCTATTTTGGAGTAGTTTTAAATCCTCCTGGACCTTTTCGGGGTGTCCTGCTGTGGCAGAGGGATTGGACAAGATTATTTTTTGAGGTCCCTTCTGATCCCTGATGATTCTATGATTCTGTGACCTTGGGAATTGACAGTAAGTTGCACTGTCACCTTCCAAGGGACTGCAGAAGGAACTCAGACCATTGTCTGCTTGACTGGTGCAATACTAGGCCCTGGAGTCATTTCTCCATTAACAGGCATGATTATATATTTGATTTCTGGGCCACTGTGCTTCAGAAGTTTCATTTTCACATGCCTAAAATCCCTTGAACCCTTTATTATGACCATTCTTGTCAAGCTATGCGTTAAATTCCCCTTTTCCATTAACCAGCTGTATTGGGTTGTGGAATGTAAAATTTGTATTCTATTCTCCTCTGTTTGGAGGATATGTGGTTTTATTTCTTGCATGGGAGTGGGGGGNCCCTCCGAGACTTTTCTGCCTCGTGCCCGAAGTCCCTGGTGTCTGCCCGCGACGAACAGAGCCGCTGCCGTCGCTGCGCGGCCCCTGGCCACCGCGGACACCTTTCCTGCCACTCCCTGCCGCCTCCTGACTGCTGTGCTTTTCTGTCTGCCCCATCGTTGCCGAGGAAAAGAGAGCCACATCCATCGCTCCAGGAGGACCATCACCCTCCCTAACTGTCAGGTGGACTCTGTTTGGGGTCCCTGGAATCTTCTTTGTTTGGTTGTTTTGAGTATACTGTTAGTGTTTTCTTACTGTTATAATAAAGAATTGTTGTTCCTTTTTTCCAAACCTCTTGACTGAAGGCCTCTAAATTGAAAGAATTTGATACCTGTCATCCCAAACCGAGACACCAGCTTATTGGTAAGTGTCCACCTGCATGTACTTTCCTCCCTCATCTACTTCCCCTTTCTGTATACGGTTTAAACAATAATGCCCCATGGCAGGGAACTGGGTAGTCCATGTATCGCTGTCATCCCAAATTGTAGCAATGGTTTCATTATAATTACTAACTATCTGTGCAGGGGTATGGACTTTTAGAAGTATGGACTTCCAGGGCCAATTGGACAGTTCCAAAGGTCCCCCACAAACCAAACAATAACTTAAAGAATTGGCTTACTGCCTTGGCTAATAATGCAAACTCATTATCCTTAAAAGGGTCATAAAGCACAGTTTTTCCTTTATCTCCATGTACAATTTCCCAAAACAGCAATATGACTAATAACAGCATATATATTTTGACCAAAATCTTGTCGAAGTCCACATCTGTTCAGTTGGTTCTGCACATGTGCCTGTGTTGTTTGCTTTCATCTGAAAGGAAACAACAGATTTGCTCCTTGCATTAGAAGGAAGTGACAGTCCATTGGCAGTGGATCTTACGAATTTTTCCTCAAGCATCTTTGGATTTCAAAGTGTATGTCTTCAGAGGGGTATACAGCACCAAAGGTAGTGCCCCTACAGTGGGGAGCTCAACTAAAACTAGTTGTCCTGGGAAGTGAGATAGGTTCTTGGGGTGGTCCAGCCCATGCAAGGCTGGCATCATCATTGAGGCTTTTGGGCTAAATACTGTGATTTGAGGCACTCCTCAGCAAGTGCTCACATTGATTACTGTGTCATGTAACTGCTCAGCCCATCCAGGCTTATGCAGCTTAAAGAAGTGCTTCAATAGGCCACTTGTTCTTTTACGATCCCTTTTGCCTGGGAGTAGTACAGAGTATGGAATACCCACGAGATTTCCTCCTGGGCAATCCACTCTTAAACTACCTTAGTGGTAAAGTGTGAGACATTCTCTTATTGGATTGATTGGGGTTTGGGGAAGATCCCGAAGTATTCTTTCAAAGTCTTTTCCCTCATTGCTTTAGCACAAGCCCTAGCTTGCACCAACCCAGGTATTTTCACACACACTTTTAAATAATATTTTACTCCGGATATTTGAAAGTGACAGATATAATCTCACAAATAAAAAGAGTCACTCTCCAATGGATGCCTGCCTAGATGAGTGCACTATTGCTCATGGGAGATTCACAAGTTTTGCATTCCTTGTGAGAAACTGGACATGCTCTGGCCTGTGTCTCACTGAACAAATCTTTAGCTCTGATGTATTTTCACTTTGCAGGCAGACATTCTAATAAATATTCCTAATTTTTGGTTATTTGGGTGCTCTGCACAGGAGCCAATCATGCTGGTTTATCTACCCTAGCATTCCTTTTATTCACGGGGGTATCATCCTGTTGGTGAGATGCTACTCAGGCTACCACAAATTTACTTTGAGTAATGGCAAGGATATCCTGATATTTGCTCTTCTGCCATACTGGCATGCAGTTTACTTCCCACCCGTTTTGCTCCTAAAATAAAAACCATTCATTACAACCCTTAAAAAAGGTATAGGAATCAGTATAAATATAAGTAGGAGAACTAGACTTGGCCTTGTATTGGAAGACCCTCCATACAGCAACCAATTCCCCTACTTAGGCACTACACTCCCCTTAAGTGATAATCTGCTATTTAGTGTTTATCTGGGGTGCCATGGCCCTGTATTTCCATGTCTTTCCCTCTAGTTTTAATAAAGTGTCCATGAACCAGACATTTTGTAATTGTTTGGAGAATGGGGGATCTCCCTGTATTGCAGATGATAGCTTGAGTATCTGCTTATCCTGGCCTACCTCATCCTGTATGTTTAATACTTTTGTGTCTCCTTCAGATGCTGAAAAGATCTCACAATAGCATTCTACTAATGTGTACCATTTCCACATGGAAGCTCTCTGTGTCACTCCATCAAGGGGTGGAGTTCCAAAAAACCTGTTGTAGTTACCTTAAAGGGCAACTAAGTATTATTGGTTGTTGTTGGATTGTCCTCTCAGCTTCTCTTACACCTAGAGTAACCTTTTTGTCAGACTATATATCTATTTTCCACATCCTTAAAGCTATGAGTATAGAAACCTATAGGATGTACTGGTCCTTTGGGTCTCTTCTGCCAGAAGTGAATTGATAGTCCTGTTTTGGCAAATCTCCATTCACTTTGGACCAGATCTGTCAGGTAAATAGGACCAAGGGTTTAGTAAGCATGTGCTTCAAATATTAATAGCTGTAGGGTTTCATCATGGAGTCCATTCCCATTGAGTGTTCTTTCACAGCAAATCATAGAGGGGTCTGGCAATAACTGAAAAATCAGGGATATGTTTTCTTCAAATCACAAGCAGCTCTACAGTATGCTGTAGGCTTTTCTTTGATTCTGTTATTTTGATCTGGTAGAGGGAGGAGAGGGTATCAGCTGAGATACATACCATCCCTCTCTTCCACCAGATTCCCAAGAATTTCACTTCGCTGGAAGGGATCTGCATATTTTCTGTTGGAATTTTCAGTCCTGTGCTTTCTAGGCAGGCTCTTTGGAGTTCTCTCAACTTCCTTTATATTACTCCTCCACTATAAGCACATTGTCTATGTATTGGTTAATTTTTTCCCTGTCTATGCAGGGACTTTTTCCAGTTCTTGTGCTAATGCATGGTGAGCCAAATGTAGGGGAATGCTTGTACCCCTGGGTAAGTTGTGTAAAGGTATACTACTGCCCTGCCCAAGTAAGAGCAAAGAGCTCCTGGTCCTCAGGCTGCAGAGGAACCATAGAAAACCATGTGTTTTACATCAATTGTAGCCATAATAGGGTGAGACTGCTCCTGGATAGAGGCTGTTAGCTCTGCAAGGTTCAGCACAGCAGCGGTGAGGTGGCCAGTATTAGCATTTAACCTTAGCTGGTCTACTGTTAACCACCATTTGCCATTCAGCTTTTGGACTGGCCATACTNTCTTCCACCAGATTCCCAAGAATTTCACTTCGCTGGAAGGGATCTGCATATTTTCTGTTGGAATTTTCAGTCCTGTGCTTTCTAGGCAGGCTCTTTGGAGTTCTCTCAACTTCCTTTATATTACTCCTCCACTATAAGCACATTGTCTATGTATTGGTTAATTTTTTCCCCGTCTATGCAGGGACTTTTTCCAGTTCTTGTGCTAATGCATGGTGAGCCAAATGTAGGGGAATGCTTGTACCCCTGGGTAAGTTGTGTAAAGGTATACTACTGCCCTGCCCAAGTAAGAGCAAAGAGCTCCTGGTCCTCAGGCTGCAGAGGAACCATAGAAAACCATGTGTTTTACATCAATTGTAGCCATAATAGGGTGAGACTGCTCCTGGATAGAGGCTGTTAGCTCTGCAAGGTTCAGCACAGCAGCGGTGAGGTGGCCAGTATTAGCATTTAACCTTAGCCGGTCTACTGTTAACCACCATTTGCCATTCAGCTTTTGGACTGGCCATACTGGGGAATTGTAGAGGGAAACTGTGGGTTGGAACTAGGACCTCTTGTCTCTAATATTGAGGTAATTCCCTCTTTTGCTCCTAATGTCAATGGGTAAGACTTCACATTTGTCAATTTAGATGAGGGAAGGGTAGGTGCTGCTTGTAGCAAGCACACCTCCATGCTAGGTATGTCAGTTAGCCATCTGAGCTGGGGAATACCATGTATTTCCTTGAGTGACACTCCACTGTTTTTCCTTTACTATGTCTATTCCCAATAGGATTGTTTAAAAAACCCCCACAGTTACCATAGTGTTGACAGGCTTTTCATCTCCTGGTAATCAAAGGATAGTAGGTTATAGGTACTGATTTGGTTTTCCCCAGGGCATTTAAGATGATCAAATTCTGGGACGGAATCAGAATTCCACACCACTCTTCCTCACTCTGTGCTAAAACAGTTATTTGGGACCCATTATCAATTAAAAATATTACTGGTCTTCTCCTTGGTCCTACTGTAACTAGTAAGGGATTTACTTTTCATTACAGGTTAGCTGCTGGATAAACATCCACACCCCCTCCCCCCCCACCCCCG
>VZRI01003403.1:0-22475 GCA_013397515.1 Upupa epops
GACACTGGACTGGACTGCCCTGGCAGGTGGCGGATTCTCTGTGTGTGGAGGTGTTGAAGGACAGCCTGGCTGTGACCCTGAGTGCCCTGGTCTGGCTGCTGTGGTGCTGTCAGGTCCTGGGCTGGGCTGGAGGAGCTCAGAGGGCTTTTCCAGCCTCAGGAAAAATAAAATACTTATGAAGTTATTGATAATGTTAAATTATTCATTACTAACAAATCAATTTCTTCTAAAAAAAAGGGAAATACTCTATATAGTGAGAAATATTTCCTTTGTACTGAGAGAAGACTACTCAATGCTCTGTGAGTGATGCTGTTTGAAAGCTGAAGTCGTGTGAACAGTGTGTGAAACACTCGTGTCAGCAACATGCCATTAAGTGGCAACTGAAAGAGAAAGAAGAGATTTTTAAACCTGTTAAGCTGTTGGCTCACATCTACTTGATAAAAGCAAAAGGAATTTCATAACCAGAGCAGATGAATTTCCAGAATGCTTTTGTGGATCCTGCATCCTGTAAATATCTCTGTGAAAGGAGCCTCCAATGCAATAAAAACCCCTCGGCTTTCCAGTTGCCAAGATTTCCATTCCACGTGATTTCCAGACAGCAGCAGACTCTGTCTTGTGCAGACACCTATCTCATTACATCCCTTTAGAGGTGTCTTTTTTTCCTCTTGATGCCTGTGGAAAACCTAAACCCTTGATTTCAGCTGAACAGGTGGATTTTAGATGGGTGCTACTAGCTGAAACTAATGTCATAGATTTATAGAGTCCTAGAATGGGTCAGGTTGGAAGGGACCTCAAAGATTCCGACGTTCCAACACCCCTGCCATGAGCAGGGACACCCTCCACGACATCAAGTTGCCCTATCCAGTCTGGCCTTGAACCCTTCCAGGGAGCGGGGGGGCAGCCACAACCACCCTAGGCAACCTGGTCCAGGGTCTCAGCACCCTCCTGGTGAAGAGCTTCCTCCTGACTTCCAGTCTCAACCTCCCCTCTTCCAGCTGGAAACCATTCCCCCTGCTCCTACCACTCCCAGCCCTTAGAAACAGCCTCTCCCCAGCTTTCCTGGAGCCCCCTTCAGGGACTGGAAGGCTGCTCTGAGATCTCCCCGCAGTCTCCTCCAGGCTGAACAGCCCCAACTCTCTCAGCCTGTGCCAGTAGGAGAGGTGCTCCAGCAGGGATGCCCCCAGCTTGTAGAGGTACCAAGAAGGAGTTAAGGTCAGTTGGAAAGTTCAGCCTGCTGCATTCTTACTACTGATGCTTTGTGAATTGTTGGAGTACGTCCAGCAGGCATGTGGCTTGGAAATTGTTGTTCCACCTTTGAAATACTACTTTTTGAACTGGATTTCTTTTTCTCTCTCCATTCATCCTTCTTTCTCAACTCTCGATTAACTTGGACACTACTGAACTAGGTCAAGAGAGAAAGGAACCGTGTCAAACCATCCCTCTGGTCACTCAGTACCTACACTTGTAAGCAGTGACATCAATTTTTAGATGTGAGTTTGGTTTCAAGTGCCTGGGCCAGCCTGAGATGCTCAGCAGTATTTCAGAGTGAACCTGGACCTCCTACTGCTTGGGTCCTCCAACACAGTTTGATCCTTTACTTCTCGGAATAGCAGGTCATTTCTTGAATGGCTTTTAGAATGGCTTTTATCACTCAATGACATTTTGCCCTGTCTCCAAGGAAGAATAATGAGCTACTCTTGCACCTTAGTAGGTTAAAAAGATCTCTTCTTCCCTAGAAAGATAGCAATTGTAAAGGCTACCTCAGAGAATGAATGAGAGTGGACTCTTTGTACCTCAAAGCATGCCAGTCTGAAGGTCATTGGGGATGAAGTGGACAGAACATGACCTTGTCTTTTAGCTTGGAGAAGAGGAGGCTGAGGGGTGACCTCATTCATGGCTATCAATCTGTGAGGGGTGGGTGTCAGGAGGATGGAGCCAGGCTCTTCTCAAGGTCACCTGGTGACAGGACAAGGGGCACTGGGTGCCAGCTGGAACAGAGGAGGTTCCCTATCAGTATCAGCAGGACCTTCTTCCCAGGGAGGGTCCCGGAGCACTGGAAGGGGCTGCTCAGGGGGGTTGTGGAGTCTCCTTCTCTGCAGACGTTCCAGCCCCGCCTGGCTGTGTTCCTGTGCCACTGGGCCTGGGTGATCCTGCTGTGGCAGAGGGACTGGATGGGATGATCTTTCAAGGTCCCTTCCAATCCCTAATGGTTCTATGATTCATACTCACTCGTGCCATGCCACACTCCTGGAAGAGACAGCACACCCATCCAAGCTACCTTCAACCTTGTGCTCAAGTCTTCTTAAGCAAATGCAATTCAGATGCAGAAATATATCATAGAGAGAGTCTTTCCACCCTATTCCCCACAGAACCCAGCTGTTGTTTCTCAAGGATGGTTATGATTGCTACGGCAGGGCTTGCTGAGAGAGTTGTTATTGCAAAGCAGAGAGGTTCACAATAACAAACCACACCCCTTTGTGCGCGGAGCCCATCGTACACCACAGGCTAAATATACACTTCCCTCAAGTTGCTCTTTAGCTGGTTTTTCCTTCTCCTGGCTTAAAGCTATTATATGTCTTATTTGAGGTTTTGATCTGTTCTCACCAGAACTACCGTGTGATTACACACGTCTACGTGTTATTAAGACGGGCCACACAGAGTTCAAGGCAGCACACGGGGTATACTGCTTGGGTTATACCCAGCTCCCAGGCTCTTCCACATGGCATCACCCCCCCTACACTGTTCCCATCCTCACCTCCTCCCTTCCAAGCTCAGGCTGAGCTCACATTTCTTTTTAAAAAGCAGAACTTGGAGCCAGGTATTTTGCCACAAACATTTGCAGGCTTACAATCCGAGCAGTCGTAACTGAATGCTGTCTCTCACATGGAAAACAAATTCTGTACATGCTGTACATTCTTCAGAGCAAAATAAAATCCAGATGGCCTTTCTTTTACAAAGAAAACAAGGCAAAGAGAAAAAAAAAATAAGGGGGAAAGAAAAAAGTGGGGCAAACAGATGAAGAGACAGAAGTCCTTCCTTACTCATCCATTTGTAAACCATGCCAGAACCAGCTAAGGAACAGAAAGCTCTTGTGACTGGGGAAGACAGGCAGTGAGTGAATGATGAGATTAAAAAAGACCCCACAAAGAGAAATGTGTTCTTTTAGAAAACGAGAGGATATTAGCAGGTGAAAATGAAGGAAGTTGATTTGTTCCTCATTTTGCAGTCCAACAGAATTAGACGGGAGGTTTACTTGGTGTGGTTGGATTTATTATGGACTGGATGATCCTTAAGGTCTGTATAATATAGCCAAAATGTAATTTAGCCAAAAACCTATGCCAGCAAGTGAGAATCTTCCTTACTTTGAAGTATTTACACAGTCTGGCATTTTCTGCACAGCAGAATGTGGTGCCATGGTGTCAAAGAGGGCTGATCATGTTTAGGGTGCATAGTGTGAAATACCTAAAACTAATACCTGAAGCATGAATGGGTTGCTGGCATTATTAAGGAAGAATGATAATGAGATGAGATTCTATGTTTATACCTCATACAGGCTTCTTTCTGAACTACTCAGAGCAACTCATTCCTGGAACACACATCAGAGATCCAATCAGAGAATCATTGAATCATTAGGGATCAGAAGGGCCCTTGAAAGATCATCCAGTCCAATCCCCCTGCCACAGCAGGATCACCCAGACCCAGTGGCACAGGAACACAGCCAGGCGGGGCTGGAACGTTTGCAGAGAAGGAGACTCCACAACCCCCCTGGGCAGCCTGGTCCAGGGCTCCGGGACCCTCCCTGGGAAGAAGTTCCTTCTGATATTGATATGGAACCTCCTCTGTTCCAGCTGGCACCCAGTGCCCCTTGTCCTAGCACCAGATGCCCTTGAGCAGAGCCTGGCTCCATCCTCCTCACAGATTTATAAAAAATTATCTTAAAGAACTCAAGTTTAACTCCTATTAAATAATTGCTAGCAGTTCCCAGCTGACTTTAGGAAAGACAAGGGAATGTGTCATAGAAAAAGGAATAATGCAAAATACAAGGAATGGTGCTTGAGTGCTGTGAGTGACAAATGCTGGGCAAGCACTTCTTTCTGACCCGTCTGGCTGTGTTCCTGTGCTGCTTGGTCTGGGTGATCCTGCTGTGGCAGGGGGATTGGACTGGATGATCTTTCCAGGTCCCTTCCCATCCCTAATGATTCTCTGATTCTAACACAAGTGTAGAAGACTCTTTTCTCCTTCAAAGATGCCTGATGGAAATGCTGAATCTCCAAGTCCTGCAAAAAACCTCCCCAGCCCAACCAAATTGAACAAGTTGTGACAATGCCTTGAATTCTGTTAACATCTCTTGTGTATAAACCTCATTTTTCAGCTTGTGTGCATCTCTTTTTAGCTGGTGACATCTCTTAATTGTCAGTTGCTCATGCATCAGTCCCTGGGATTCACAGGACAACCTGTCACAGCAAGGTGCTGTCTCAGGCTGTGCTCCTATAGCTCAGATATCAGAGGATGGATGTCCTCCAGTACTGGAAAAGCAACACCTGCAATGAAAAAGAGATGTCCAGCTACAAACTCCTGCACTCTGGGGATGTCTCTGGCTTGTCCAACCAACCTGTGCTGATTTGTACTCTGTAGGCTGTTGCTGTTCCTGTGTGACTGGGTCTGGGTGATCCTGCTGTGGCAGGGGGATTGGACTGGATGATCTTTCCAGGTCCTTTCCGATCCCTAATGATTCTATGATTCTATGATCCATGTCACTGCCTTTCTTAGACACGGGAGTAGGAAGCCTGAGATGCAGCTAGTAGCTCCAGGGCAGATGTGGAGGAGATGGAGAACTCAGGGGACAAGGAGCAATGTTTACTACAGACTGAGAGACTTCTTGCCTGAGGGAAACAGCACAAAAGCCATCGAACAGCTAGAAATAGTTGCTTTTATTTGGGTCAGAGGTTACCTATCATGAAATTGGCTGCTGTGAAGGAGAAAATAAAAACTAGAGCTGTGAGTCACAGGTTTCTGAGGGAAGGGACATTGGAGGGGACTGTAATGAATTCCCCCCTGCTGCTAACACCCTCCAGACTATTCCTGAGCTGTAGTCTGCTGAAGGCAATGAGTGCTGATGCTTCCATGTGCAATATTTAGCCAATATTAGCAAACCAGAGTAAGCTCAAACACATCCTGGCACTGTTTAGTGTGCTCAGACCTGAGTGATGATCAGAGCAAACAGCACTGAATGACCTGATTTCATGCTTTTGCCTAAGTTTGCCAGCTACGTGCTCTCAGAGACCTCCTGTGTGCCCTCAGCATTGTGCTATGAATGAGTAAGGGTGCTCTCACTCAGGGTCAGATCTTTAAAAACAGAGCTGGACACCTCTAATTATAAACTATGAATTATGCAGGCAATTCTTAAATCTCCTGTTGAAGCAATGCTGTTGATAAAAAACACCTACACACATTTACATGGCTTCCCCCCCTTTTTTCTGTTGATATTATTTATTGAAATTCTTTTTCTAATGAGAATCTTTTTGGTTGGAAGAAACCTTTATGATCAAGTGCAGCTGTTGACCCAGCTCTTTCAAGTCACCCCTAACCCCTGTTCCTAAGCACCAGCTCCATATATCCTTTAAATGCTTCCAGGTTTATCCCCACAATAAGGGACCCAAACCCCCCAAACCCCAGGATTTGACTAAGAAGAACCCGCTCTCCCACCTCAATGAGGTCCTCAAACCTCACGCCAGCTCCCTGATTGTACTGGTGGCAGAAGGAGGGCTGCAAGCACTACAAGAACCACTGTGCCAGCACCTCTGTCCCCTGTCCCCCCTGTCTTCAGCTCCTCCTGTCCCCATTACCCTCAGTCCCGCAGCCCCAGCCCCTCTGCCCACTTAATAAGACTTAGAAGAATTGGATGGGCAGAACATTTATAGAAAACAAACTTTGCAGAAACATGAGTAGAGCTGGGGGAACTGGTTTATCAAAGCCACAAAGTGAGTACAGGCTGGAACAGAGGAGGTTCCCCATCAATATCAGCAGGAACTTCTTCCCAGTGAGGGTAACAGAGCACTGGAACAGGCTGCCCAGGGGGGTTGTGGAGTCTCCTTCTCTGCAGACGTTCCAGCCCTGCCTGGCTGTGTTCCTGTGCCACTGGGTCTGGGTGATCCTGCTGTGGCAGGGTGGTTGGACTGGATGATCTTTCCAGGTCCCTTCCCATCCCTAAGGATTCTATAACTGGTATTTTCAGGAAGAAGTTGTGTTTGGGGTTTTTTGTGGATCATTATATGATTGTATTCTCACGTACACAAACTCTTTCATATTCCTCACAAGCCCTGCTTGGGCTTCTTTTGTTGAACACAGTACTGCAGACAAGGACACACCATTGATTTATAGACTATTATCATCCCTTTGATAAGATCTCTGTGCCTTTGTTTGCAATACTATTGGTCTCTGCTTTCTTTTTATTAAAAGTAGTTATGTCTTCAGCACATATATTTACTGGAGCATCCATTCGGACTGATAAGATACCTCTGTGAATGAATAATGCTTCTCAGCATTCCTTCTTCAGTGTTGTATTTATCAATCCTATTTCATTTCTCTAGCATTACCCAAGAGGATGGAGTGGAGCATCTCTCTGCTGAGGGAGCTGGGGCTCTTGAGCTTGGAAAAAAAGGACCCTGAGGGGTGACCCCATGACTGTTGATCAAGATGGAAAGGGTGGGTGTCAGGAGGAAGGAGCCAGGCTCTGCTCAGGGGCACCCAATGCTAGGACAAGGGGCACTGGGTGTCAGCTGGAACAGAGGTTCCACATCAAGATGAGAAGCAACTTCTTCCCAGTGAGGGTGACAGAGACCTGGGAGGGACTTCCCAGGGTGTTGTGGAGTCTCCTTCTCTTGGGATGTCTCAAACCCGCCTGGCCTCTTCCTGTGCAACTGGATCTAGGGGCTGTGGCAGGGGGACTGGATGACCTTTTGAGGTCCATTCCAATCCCTAACACTCTCTGACTCTGTGAAATTCATGTTGTTAGGCAAAGGTTACTTTTCGGTGACTAATTAAGTTTTAAGGAGCTAGACAACACTTCAGGACATTGAACCCCCTGAATTTTCCGACTAAATCAATCTGTGAAAGACGATGAATTTTGTGGGTACTCAAAGTCTCCTTGAAAGGTCAGAGAAATAAATTTGAGGGTTTTAAACCATGTTTTGAAAATTTTGCTTTGTTCAGCATCATGTGGGCCATTGAAACAATGAAGTTGTCATCTGCAGTGGAAAACTGTACGTTAAATATTCTGGGAGATAGCAGAGATGCAGGAGGACCGGTGAAGTCTTTTCCCATCATCATCTCCGATGGAATAGGAACTGCCTTTTGGAAATGACTCTGAAAACTGCACACAGGAGAGGCCAAAGTTCAACACCGTTGTGGTTGACTAAGCAAGTCAATGAGTTTCAGTTTCACCTCTTGTTTCTGGGAAGGAACAATTCTACTTGAAAACTACAGAAGTTAGTAAAAGCCAAATGTTTGTTTTACTACCAAGTGGTGTCGGTGACAAAAGTGAAGCACTCCTTCTACTCTGCTTCTTGGGTCTTACTGCATGATGGTAAACATGTGAGGGGTGGGTGTCAGGAGGATTGAGCCAGGCTCTTCTCAAGGTCACCTGGTGCTAGGACAAGGGGCACTGGGTGCACGCTGGAACAGAGGAGGTTCCCTCTCAATCTCAGCAGGACCTTCTTCCCAGGGAGGGTCCCGGAGCACTGGAACAGGCTGCCCAGGGGGGTTGTGGAGTCTCCTTCTCTGGAGACATCCAGGCCCACCTGGCTGTGTTCCTGTGTGACGATCTAGGCAGTCCTGCTGTGGCAGGGGGACTGGACTGGATGATCTTTGGAGGTCCCTTCCAATCCCTAGTGATTCTATGAGTCTGTGGTGCTCCTCAATGAAACTTCGTGAATGGGTGATTCATCTGGTGAAGTAGTTATGGTGGGAAGAATCACCTGGGAAAGGAATTCATAGATTCCTAGAATGGTTCAGGTTGGAAGAGACCTTAAAGATCATCTAGTTCCAACCCCCATAACATGAGCAGGGACACCCTCCCCCCCCGCTAGACCTGGATGCTCAAGGCCCCAGCCAATCTGGCTTTGATCACGTCCAGTTCTGTTCCTGCAGACAAATCACTCCTAATTTCTGTGTAATTATTTTCCTTCCTACCTGTCATCTACCTCACTTGGACTGTAGGTTGGTTTAGGCAATTAGGTGAGACTCACTTCACCATACATTAGCTTTGTCGAAGTGAGAACTCTTTTCACTTAGTTATCCAGACCTGCTGAACATTTAATAGAGAAAGATGTATTTTCAGAGCATGACTCATCTTGTCTAAGACTGGAATAACATGAATTGCTTTCTGGACATTCTTCTCACTTACTATTTCTTCCTGTTGACAGCACTTTAAATCAGATATTAAACTATAGATAGAGAAAGTTAGGTGAGATGACTCAAGCTCATGTTATACACTACCTACCATCTTACTGCAGTCATGATTTCCTAAAATGATATATATTGGGCTAAATGGAGACCTGAGGTAGTTTTACATTTCTATAGTGGAGACTTTATAGTGAAATGAAGATTTCAGGGCAGCCCTGCAGCCTGAATTAGATAGAAGATCACAGAATCATGGAATCATTAAGTCCAACCATCCACCCAATGCCACCACACTCGCTTAACCACGTTACCAAATGCCAGAGCTACATGCTTTTTGAACACTGCTGGGATGGTGGATCATCCTCAACGCCACCTCCATGGACAGCCTCTTCTAATACTTGACAGCTCCTTCAGTGAAGAAATTTTTCCTTATGTCTAACCTAAACCTCCCCTGGCACAACTTGAGACCATTTCCTCATGTCCTGTCACTAGTAGCTCAGGACAGGAAACCAACCTCCACCTCTCTACACCCTCTGTTCAGGTAGTTGTAAAGAGTGATAAGGCCTCCCTAAGCTTCCAGACTAAATAATCCATTTCCTTAGGTGTTCCTCATAAGACCTGTCCTCTACACCCTTCACTAGCTTGGTTGCCCTTTGGACCATTCCACCACCTGGGTGTCCTTGTATTGAGGTGCCCAAATCTATTCAAGAGTCCAGGGGGATGATCAGTTCTCTAGTCCTCCTAGCCACACTATTTCTGATGCAAACCAGGATGCCACTGGCCTCCTTGGCCACCTGAGCACACTACCAGCTCATGTTCAGCTGGCTAACAATCTGCACCCCCAGGTCCTTTCCACTGAGCAGTTCTCCAGCCACTGTTACCCACGCCTGTAGTGTTGCATGGGGTCTTTGTGACCAATGTGTAGGACTAGGCACTTGGTCTTGTTAAACCTCACACAGTTCACCTCAGCCCACCGGTCCACCCTGTCAAGGTCCCTCTATAGATCATTCCTAACCTCAAGCAGCTCAACACACAGGCCCACTTTGCTGTTACCTGCAGACTTACAGAGGGTGCACTCATCCCCTCATCCAGATCACTGATGAAGATGTTAAACAAGACTGGCCCCAGGACTGAGCCCTGGGGAACACCGCCTGGAACCTGTGGTACACCCATCCATCAAACTGGATGACTGTGATGGTTGTTGTGTCCCATGTTTATACAGCATGTGGAGTGAGGAGGTGATGCCTCTTGACAATATCGATTCATTCTAACTCACTAAGAGTATTTAATAATTAAATACTTGGAGCACCCCAGAATGAGTCTGTAATGAACTTGTGAGCATCTGGAGTATCGTGTCCAGTTCTGGGCCTCTCAGTTCAAGAAGGACACAGAGCTGATGGAGGGTGTCCAGCATAGAGCAATGAAGATGATTCCGTGGACAGAGCACGCAATCTCTAACACAACTGACAGAACAAAGACTCTTCACATAATTAGTAGATATAAACATAGTGGTTGTAAGAGCCTGAAGACTGTCCAGGTCCAAGAAGGATGCTGTGCTTGCAGTGTGTACTGAGTGGGCAGCATCTTCACTTCATAAACGTATTTTCCCCCATAAATCATTTTGTGCTGCACTACGTGGAGTGGTGAGGGGATGAGGTGTTTCAAGGGACTGCAGGATCTTTGTCACTCCTATTATACGATCATAGAATCATCAGAGATCAGAAGGGACCTCAGAAGATCATCTAGTCCAATCCTCTTGCCACAATAGGACACCTAGACCAAGTCCAGGAGGGTTTCAAATGTCTCCGGAGAAGGAGACCCAGGCAATCCCCCTCCCCTCACTGGGAAGAAGTTATAGAATCACAGAACCAGGGTTGGAAGGGACCACAGGACCATCCAGTTCCAACCCTCCTGCCATGGGCAGGGACACCCCACCCTAGAGCAGGCTGGCCTGACCCTCATCCATCCTGGCCTTAAACACCTCCAGGGACGGGGCCCCAACCACCTCCCTGGGCAACCCAGTCCAGGCTCTCCCCACTCTCCTGGTGAAGAACTTCCTCCTCACATCAAGTCCAAATCTCCCCATCTCCAGTTTTACTACATTCCCTGTCGCTCCCTGAGACCCTAAAAAGCCCCTCCCCAGCTTTTTTGTAGCCCCCTTCAGATACTGGAGGCCACAATAAGGTCACATAGGAGCATCCTCTTCTCCAGACTGAACAGCCCCAGTGTGAGCCTGTCTGGACCAAGAGCTTCTGCATCTCTCTGTATCAAAATACACATTCTAGGGAGTTTTCTGAGAGTCCTGGAGTGTGTGTCACCTCACTTGGGTACCTGAACACGTATGTGAAGTACTCCAGCGCAGAAGCCCTGCTACCTCCATGCTGCAAATTGCATTTTAGTCAATCCAGCATCACAACAAAAAATGACACTTCTATCATTTGAGTGTCTGAGCAGTGTGAGCATCCCCGATCACTTCTGTCAGCAGTCAGCAGACAGTTGAGTTCAGCTGTCGCAGACTTTCGTTTTCATTTGGGGAGAAATCTGTTTTGTGAAATAATTGTCAAATGTTCTTGGAAAAACATGGACAAGGACAATGAAATATTCATGCTCCGTGTGCTGAAACTCCTGTTCTTGTGTGGCCTCTGAGTGCTGATTTCTGAAGCACTCATGGCAGCAAATGGAAGGAGAAGCAGGGCTTCAGAGGAGATGTGGAAAGATCCACAGGATCACAGAGCAATCCTGGCTGGAAAGGAGCTCCCAGATCCCCCAGTCCAACCATCCCCACCCCAACACAACCCCTCCATCCCTGAGAGACTGACAGACACAGCCTGACCCCCTCCCTGCTGCCCCTCGAGCAGGGCGGGAAGCACCATGGCTACAGGGTTCTTCAACACCTCCAGGCAGGGGGACTCCACCACCTCCCTGGGAAGGCCCTGCCAGTGCCCAACCACTCTGGCTGCAGAGAATCTCTGCCTCAGAGCCAGTCTGACCCTCCCCTGCCTCAACTGCAGAGCAGTGTCTCTTGTGCCCTGTAGTATTTACACTCTAGCTGCATTTCCTTACTCACCACAAGCCAGGAGGTCATTAGATGAGATCCACTTTGTAAATTTTTAGATCTGTGAATTATTTTCTAAAGGCTCCGATTCCCAGTCAGACCCATACCATTTACTCTGATTTCTTTGTTCCCTTGCAAAGAAGAAAAGAAATACCTCATTAAAATGCAGTTTGGTGTAGCTTTGCAGACGCAGAGAAACCCTTTGCAAGACAACAGCCATCAGTTGCAAGAGAGGATATTTTCCTGGTGTGTTATCTTGTCCTTCAGCAGAGGTAACTGGTATTCCCTAATAGTATATGGGGCCAAACTGGGAACAGACTAACCTGTGTATGTTCAGCTTGGCTACTCTAAAAGCAAATTCATAGGGTCGTTGGGGATGGGAAGGGACNCCCCCTGGGCAGCCTGGTCCAGTGCTCTGGGACCCTTCCTGGGAAGAAGTTCCTGCTGATATTGAGAGGGAACCTCCTCTGTTCCATCTCGCATCCATTGCCCCTTGTCCTATCATCAGGACACCTATCACCTCCTGACACCCACTGCTCACAGATTTAGAGAAAGTAATGAGGTCCCCCCTCAGCCTCCTCTTCTCCCAGCTCCAGAGCCCCAGCTCCCTCAGCCTCTCCTCATCAGGGAGCTGCTCTCCTTCCTTCATCCTCTTCATTGCTCTACTCTGGACAGCCTCCAGCAGCTCTGTGTCCTTCTGGAACTGAGGGGCCCAGAGCTGGACACAGTCCTCCAGATGCTCACAAGTTCACAACAGATTCATTCTGGGGTGCTCAAAGTACTTAACTGTAAAACATTCTTAGTGAGTTAGACTGAATTGATATTGTCCAGAGGCATCGCCTATTGTATCTTGCCTACCTCACAGCACATCCCCACGAAGAAAACGCACACGTGTTTCCCTCAGCTGGCTCGGCAGAAGCATATGTTTCTATTTACAGAGCTTCTATCTGTTTGCTTCTATCTCTGAACGCTGCAGCGACTGTCAAAGCTGGTCTCTAGGCACCACTCTGACCTATTTATTCTATGTATATCACAGCCTGTTTTTTAAAAGTGAGAAATAAACAATCCTCTATAAATATATTCGATGCAACCACGTATATAGGCTTGGATATATATTTTTCTCATGCGTGCTTGCTGGGAGAGGGGAGGTTTAGACTGGAAGTCAGGAGGGAGGTCTTCATGCTGAGGGTGCTGAGACACAGGAACAGGTTACCCAGGGAGGTTGTGGCTGCCCCCCAGCTCCCTGGAAGTGTTCAAGGCCAGACTGGATGGGTCCTTGAGCCCGCTGGTCTAGTGGAGGGTGTCCCTGCTCACGGCAAGGGGGTTGGAACTGGATGATCTTGAAGGTCCTTCCCAACCTCAGCCACTCTATGAATCTATGAATCTGCTAAATTAATTAATATTTACCTATTACATGAATAAATTAAAGATCTTTTATGATATAAATAATAGAGTGACACCTTCCTCTAACATTTTTAAAGTCATGTTTACATTCCAGCGTGTAGACAACACCCACCTCTACCACTGCATTTATTCTCAGGTAAACTGAGTCAACCAAATCATGCATATGTGAGTATTTTTAGGATATCCTGCTTCTTTTTCTAGACAAACAGATCAAATTTCCATGCTGACTGAATTGAAGAAGCTGCAGTAAGTCAGTAAAGCAGCTCTGATATTGGCAGGTTTTAGATCACAGTATAAAGACTGTTGTCTCTGTTGGGATTGCTCATTATTGTTTGATAGCCAGATCAAACAGGGGAGGGTTAGGTTGGATGTTAGGAAGCCCTTTCTCATGCAAAGGGTGCTCAGAGCCTGGAATGGACTGCCCAGAGAGGTGGTGGAGACCCCATCCCTGGAGGTGTCTAAGGACAGACTGGCTCTGGCATTGACTGCCCTGGTCTGGCTGGTGTGGTGATATTAGGTCCTAGGATGGGCTGGATGAGTTTAGAGGTCTTTTCCATCTCAATAATCCCTCAATAATCCCACCTCCCCTTGTGCAGCTTCAGGCCCTGTCCTCTCATCACTAGTTGCCTGGGAGAAAAGCCTGACCCCCACCTGCCTAAAACTCCCCTTCAGGTAGTTATAGAGAGGCAGATGGTCCCCCCTGAGTCTCCTCCTCTCCAGGCTAAACACCCCAAGCTCCCTCAGCCTCTCCTCATCAGCCTTTCCCTCCAATCAGGAGGTCACACAATCAGAAGAATCCTTAGGAACAACAGAAACCAACCCTGCTGATCAGATATCCTTTTCATTTCAAACCCATAGAGCAATGCTCTGTTACTCTGCTAAGGTGGCTGGGTGCTATTAATGCCTTTCCCTTGGGTCTATGCATTTCAGTTTTGCATCAAGCTAAGGGAGACCTTGCTATTTCCCTTCCCTGCTGACAACAGGCTCAGGATGCACCTGGATAGGTCGTGTAATTAGCAATTCAAAGCTATGTGAGCAAGGGACACAGTAGCTGCCTCTACATGCATGATTCTGCCCTAGGGTTGAGTGGAAGATGTACGCTATTTAGCTTGCTCAGCTCTACTGTGAACATTTGCCTCTGCTTTATCTTGCTTGACTCCTTTTACATTTTCATGTTGATTTTCGATTGCGGTTGGTTTGTTCTGTTTGAAAAAGCAGAGAGATGGGCTTTTTTTTCCCTTCAGACCCTTTTCAACGAGCAGGGCTGCATTCAAACCTTAGGACAGGTCAACAACGATTAACCTTGCAGTGGTTAAGCAAACAGAAAGTCTCTGTCCCCCAGGGAAACGTTGGAGAGGAGCAGAAAGGGGCCAAAACCTGTTATGATGGCCATTCCCTGTGTTGTCAGTAGTGATTCTGGGTCCTTCCCATGCTGTTCTACCATGGATTGTGGATGGGAGAAAGGAAGTCTTTAAGGTCAGCAGAGTTCCGTCAATATTTTAAGGATCCTTCAAGATAATAAGTAGGTACTGAATGAGGGTTTATGGACAAGAAGTGTCCCGTGTTTAGTGAAATGTGGAGGGAGCTGAAAAAGATGGACTCTGGTTTTATTTTTCACAATCTAGGCTTCTTCAGAGAATTCAGAACAAAACACAGCTGCTGCTTGGACATCTCTTTCTGGACTTCTGTTCCTTCTTCACAGGAAGCGATTCCTTCTGCAGAACATGCTCATAATTTCAGGTTTTAAACAGCTATTAAAATGGGTGCAAGATGAACAGACACCCTCATCTTTATATACTGAATGAACCTTCCCCCATTAGTCACAGAGTCACAGAACAATCCTGGTTGGAAAGGACTTCCTAGATCACCAAGTCCAACCATCCCCACCCCAACAAAACCCCTCAGTCCCTGAGAGACTGACAGACACAGCCTGACCCCCTCCCTGCTGCCCCTCGAGCAGGGCAGGAAGCACCATGGCTACAGGGTTCTTCAACACCTCCAGGCAGGGGGACTCCACCACCTCCCTGGGAAGGCCCTGCCAGTGCCCAACCACTCTTCTTTCTGGAAGAATTTCTTCCCAAGATCCAATCTCACCCTCTCCTGCCTTAACTTCAGACCACTGACCTCCCTTCAGGGAGTTTTAGAGGAACTGAGGTCCTCCTTCAGCCTCCTCCAAACTCACCCTGCCCAGCTCCCTCAGTCTCTCCCAAGACAACTGGTTCTCCAACCCCTCCCGAGCTTGGTAGCTCTGCTCTGGACCCATTCCAGCATCTCCCTGTCTTTCCTGTCATGAGGGGCCCAGAACTGAACACAGGACTCGAGAGGAGGTCTGGTTTTGCTCTGTGCACTGAGGCTGCGTTATGCCTCATTTCTCATAGGAAGTCACTCTGTCATGTTTGTTTACTCAATAACATTTTCTTCTGTACTGAAATAAACAACCAATTTGCCAGACACATTTAAAATACTTAGGCAATGCAAGCTTTTAATGTTCATAATGTTTCAGCTATCAACCAAACCTCCACACTACTTTTATACGACTATCAAGTGCCATGAAAGAGGCATCTGGATCTATGCACCATTTAAAGTTTGCATTCACACTGGAAAAGATGTTTTAACTTCTTAGGTGAGAAGTTCTGGGAGTGAGCACAGAGCTACAAACCTCTTTCTGCATCGTTTTTTCATGTCTTTGAAAATAACACTGTCAGGAGCTTGGGAATGGGAGGCTGTGATTTGTCATTTAAACCTCTCCCAGGTAAAACGCTCCAGTCGTGGGATCATGGTCATGAGTGCTTTTGGTTAGGACTGGGTATCTATGACTACCTGAAGGGAAGTTGTAGACAAGTGGAGGTTGGCCTCTTCTGTTAGGCAACTACTCACAGGGTGAGAGGGTAGAGTTCTGAAGCTTAGTAGTGAATTAGGGTTAGCTTGGATGTTAGGAAGGCTTTCCTCATGGAAAGGGTGCTCACAGCCTGGAATGGACTGCCCAGGCAGGTGGTAGAGTCCCCAATCCTGGAGGTGTTGAAGGACCACCTGGCTGTGGTCCTGAGTGCCCTGGTCTGGCTGATGTGATGAACACCTCCCTGATGAGGAAAGGCTGAAGGAGCTGGGTCTCTTGAGCTTGGGGAAGAGGAGACTGAGGGGAGACCTCATTCATGTCTATAAATATGTGTGGGTGTCAGAAGGATGGAGCCAGACTCTTCTCAAGGTCATCTTGTGACAGAACAAGGGACAATGGGTGCCAGCTGGAACAGAGGAGGGTCCCTCTCAATCTCAGCAGGACCTTCTTCCCAGGGAGGGTCCCAGAGCACTGGAACAGGCTGCCCAGGGGGGTTGTGGAGTCTCCTTCTCTGAAGACATTCCAGACCCACCTGGCTGTGTTCCTGTGCGACTTGGTCTGGGTGATCCTGCTGTGGCAGGGGGATTGGACTGGATGATCTTTTGAAGTCCCTTCCCATCCTTAATGATTCTATGATTCTAATATTCTATGTCAGGTCATGGGCTGGGCTGCTTGAGCTCAGAGGTCTTTTCCATCCTGAATAGTTCTGTGGCCTGTGAATGCTAGAGTTCTACATGTATGCTAAAGCCATTTCACTCTTTCTTCCCAGTCCCAGGTGCCATCCCTCCTGTCAGTATTGCTCTGTTTACTTGTTGTAGAAAACACTTAATCAGGTGGCCCAACATTTGCAGTGGAATCTCTCCTCCTTTCTATCCCCCTTCATTATGACAGAAACATTTATACCCCTCTGCTTGAGTAAGATGTGATGTCCTTATCTCCTGGATGAATATCTGCTGTCACTGTTATCTACAATGACTAAGCAGACAAGCCTGCTGCACACCTTCCCCTCCTCCAAAACCCAACAAGAGCTCAGTGATAAATCTCAGGCTGTGCCACATCTTATCTCTCTCAGCCTCCAGAGCCGCTAGGAAAAGGCCTTGCTGCAGTCACATTCTCATCCCACTCCCACGCCAGTGCAGCCAGTCAGCTTCTGAGAGATGATGAACAGATATTTGTCTTTTAAATAATAAATACATTAAATAATAAATCCTATTTGGAGTAATTGTAGAAGACACTTAAAAGTGGCACTTAAAGCTCAATCAGGAGCAAATTCTAAGAGATTTCATAGGTGTCTTTCAAATACAACTCAGCTGTAAGCAATTCCACTGGGGCTTGGTCTCAACAAGCCATCAGTATTATGGACAACAGGAACAGATTCAGTAGTTGAAATAGGAGCCTACAGCTTAGCATCACAGAATCACTGGGTGTTAGGGACTGAAAGGGACCTTAAAAGATCTCCAGTCTAACCCCCCTGCCACAGCAGGATCACCCAGACCCAGTGGCACAGGAACACAGCCAGGCTGCTCATCCAGTCTCCTTCATCCAGAGAAGGAGACTCCACAACCCCCCTGGGCAGCCTGTTCCAGTGTTCTGGGACACTCGCTGGGAAGAAGGTCCTGCTGAACCACCTCTGTTTCAGCTGGCACCCACTGCCTCTTGTGCTATCACCAGATAATGTTGAGCAGAGCCTGGCTCCATCCTCCTGACACCCATCCTTCACAGATTTAGAGACAGGAATGAGGTCCCTCCTCAGCCTCCTCTTCTCCAGGCTCAAGAGCCCCAGCTCCTTCACCCTCTCCTCAGAAGGGAGCTGCTCTACTTCCTTCATCATCCCTACAGAGAGTTTTGACTCCTGCAGCGGGATGAGCAAAGCAGATGCTGTCTGACATAGACTTAAATGAGGAACCTCTGCTCCAGCTGACACCCGGTGCCCCTTGTCCTTGCATTGGGTGCCACTGAGCAGAGCCTGGCTCCATCCTCCTGACACCCATCCTTCACAGATTTAGAGACAGGAATGAGGTCCCTCCTCAGCCTCCTCTTCTCCAGGCTCAAGAGCCCCAGCTCCCTCAGCCTTTCCTCAGCAGGGAGATGCTCCCCTCCCTTCACCAGTGTTGTAGCTCTGTGCTGGACTCGAATAAACTCTAACAAAAGCAAATGACAACCATAGTAAAGATGAGCCTTTGTCTTAGCTAAACTATCCCTTCCAGCTTTCTTTCCCAGAGCAGAAAGTGGCAATTTTCCACCTGCTGGGATCCATTAGCTTATGAAGGGAATTTGCTTGCAGTTTGAGCACAGAGGAAGTTTGAGAAAAACCTAGTCATTAGTGATAAAAGCAAATGATTTCACAATAAAGGTTGAATTTCCATGGCTGGTTACTTTCTGCAGTGGAATGAGTGTTTTATCACATCAACCACCAGGAGGATTTCAGAGTATAAAGCAAAGTTTCTAAACACTGAAAATATTTACTGTTCAATCCATTGCTACAGTTCTGCAAAAAGAAAACCAAACAGGGAGAAACATATCTTTTTCCAAACAATTTTAGCTCCCCTGCTGGAAGAAACTGTGTGTGAGGAGCTATGCTGTCTGTGAGTAGGACTAGACACTGCACTGGACTGCCCAGGGAGGTGGTGGAGTCCCCGTGTCTGGAGGTGTTGAAGGGCAGCCTGGCTGTGGACCTGAGTGCCCTGGTCTGGCTGATGGGGTGATGCCAGGTGCTGGGCTGGATGAGCTCAGAGGGCTTTTCCAACCTCAGTGACTCTGTGATTCTGTGGCTGGTAGTCACAGACTTCCTATCTTGTATTTTATAAGAGCTTTTAAGAGGAAAACAAACTCAGCAAACAGATCCTGGAAGGAACCTAGCTTTCCATAGAACAGGCTATGGCAGTTTAATCTAAAACTTTGAAGTTAATTTCAGTTTCCCATCTGCTCCCTCAGCCTTTTAAATCAGAAACCAGAAAATCCTGAGGTTTTCCACCTCCTGTTTTACCATGAGAAGAGATGATCTCTTGTTGGAATCTACTTTATTAGTAGCACAAAGAAATTCAACTTCTACTTAATCATTGATTCATAGAATCATAGAGTCATAGAGTCATAGAATCAGAGTCATAGAATCATTAGGGATTGGAAGGGACCTCGAAAGATCATCCAGTCCAATCCCCTGGTCACAGCAGGATCACCCAGACCCAGTGGCACAGGAACACAGCCAGGTGGGTCTGAAACTTCTCCAGAGAAGGAGACTCCACAACCCCCTGGGCAGTCTGTGCCAGTGCTCCAGGACCCTCCCTGGGAAGAAGTTCCTGCTGATATTGATAGGGAACCTCCTCTGTTCCAGCTGGCACCCAGTGTCCCTTGTCCTAACACTAGATGTGTCTCCTATTAATGTCCCTGGACCAGACTGCTCAGGGTGGTGGTGGAGTCCCCATCCTTGGAGGTGTTCAAGGACAGATTGGCTGTGGCACTTAGTTCCCTGGTCTGGCTGATGTGGTGATGTTAAGTCATGGCCTGGGCTGGATGAACTCAGAGGTCTTTTCCAGCCTCAATAATTCTGTGAATCTGTGATTAGCTCTTCTAGTTGTATTAAATTCACTTGAAAAACTTTCTTAACACTGTCGTATTAACCGGCATTGAGCATGGAAGCTCCATCAGTGTCACTGGAGTTACTCTCTCTTACAGCAGCCGAGGATTTGATCCTGTTATTTGATCAATCACACAAGAATGCACACTGTTTAGGAATTAGAGGAAGCTAGACAGCCATGTGGTGTGACAGAAGCCAATGATTCGGCCTCAATTTCATCTGATTAGAGTATGGAAAGCAGTGGTCACCAAAACAGTAAGCCAAGACAAAGCAGTTTTGTCCTGAAATTGCTTAATGAAGGCAGGACTGCCTGAACAGTAGCATGAGTTTGTAGTGACCTTTCATAAAGAAAAGGCAGTCTGTCTGTCGTTATGCAAATTGGAGAACATCTGTTCCACGAAGCCCTGTACTAGTGCCTGAGGTTTGCATAGGACAGGAATAAAACCTGTTTTGACAAAGGCTGCAGCGTGTGCTTGCGTGAGCCAGGCAGCTCCTTTCTCCAGTCCCAGTCTACCTCAAGAGTAGGGACTGGGGCAGATCTTCAGCTGGAGGGAATTGTGGTGGCTCGGTGCAACTGGTTTCTTAGAACACTGCTTTATTTGGTGAAAAATTAGATGTGAATTAGGCTTTACAGTGCATTATCAGCGCGTTAGCATTTCATTAGTAGCAACTGATGGGGAACACCATGTGTTTATCCCAGCCCTCCTATGCCAGCCACAAAAGAGGCAGTGGACATCGTTTTAATGACAACTCTGCCAGCGACCAGCTCACATCTGCTTTCATTTGATAAAATAAGAAGTTAGGAAAAGGAAAGCTATGCTGATGGCAGTTCTAAGCGACCAGTGGATGTCTCAGTCCTGGTTGATACTTAATCAATCTCGGGAAATACTTATTCAAACCTGTCGAGTTTTTGCAAGTCTGGATTTAAATGATAGAGGGGCTGCTGTGCTGAGAGGGTCGTGAGTGCTGGGGGCTTGTGCTCTCCACTGGTGGCTCACAGAAATACTGTGGGCAGTAAGGGGGAACACAGTCTACAGCAGCCCCCACCCCTTTAGTAAGAGCAAGGAGAGGTCCCTCTCCTAAGCCTAACTAGAGCACAGGGGAATTAGAGCAGAATTTCATCTTGCCAACAGACATCACGGCTCCTTTTCAGCATCAGAAGCAGCAGCCTCCTCTGTGTTCTCTGCCAGATGAGAGCTCTGACCTTGGCGGAAGGCAGAAAGAGGAGGTAGCTTGGCTTCTCTGCTGACTTCTCTGCACAGGGGCAACCACATCTAACATCAGCCCTTGCTAGAGGACCTGGTGGAGAATAACCAACACCCTTTTAGAGCCCAGCTGAGCAGGATAGAGCTCAAATATTTATGTCATACCTGTGTTAGGTATTAGGTTAGGGTGTTAGGGATTGGAGGGGGACCTCAAAAGATCATCCAGTCCTATCCCCCTGCCAGAGCAGGATCCCCTAGATCCTGTTGCACAGGAACATGGCCAGGAGAGTTTTAAGTGTCTCCAGAGAAGGAATTACGTAGGTCCTGTTGGTTTTTAATATCCACCCTGGATATTTAAGGGTAGGAATTTAACCAAGCACTCTGTAGGAATACAAACCTTAGTCATTAGTGTTGTCTAAGAAGGATACCTCCAGTAATCATAGATGTTTAATACAAGCAGATAGAATCAATCTCTGGATGTGCCCATGTCTGTTCATTGACTATAGAGTAGCTAGGCAAGTAGCTCACACAAGCCTTTAGACTTCTAGACAGGTGAAACACACCCTCCCCCAAAGCCTGTAGCTTTCCCTGTCAGAAGAGGCTACGACACATGGTGGGATCTCTAAAATAACTAAAACTAGGCAAGAGTTGGGCCATCTGTTAAAATCCTTGGCAGTTATTTTCGGGGTGATGGTGAAACCAATGCAAAATTGGCCCCCATGCAGGACGTCACCACCACAGGCAGCAATGCCTGGTGTGGGTATTTCTAGAGGGTGATCTCTGTGCTCCCTTTTCTTACTGCAATCTGTGTCTACTGTTAAAAATGGTGTGAGGGTTGGAGCATCTGCATTACCACAATACTATTGAGATGTTTACCTCGGTCTCTAGTGACCTTCATGGGCTGGATGACCACCCAGCTGTGATTCCTGCTGTAAGAGACTGCACCAAAGCTTTGGAGAAGTGTCTGTGTTTCAAACACAAGGTTACAAGGGTAACACGTGAACAACTAGTCATTTCTGGTAGCTGTNACACAAGGTTACTTGTGTTCCTGAGGGTAACACGTGAGCAACTAGTCATTTCTGGTAGCTGTTGTAATGGAGGGGTACACATCCCATGGGTATTTTCTCCTGCACCTTGCAGGGCTGGGGGTGGGAGCCTGGGGAGGGCTGCTGGTTCCTGTTCATGGTTTTTCCAGCAGCTCAAATGCATCCTCTCATGAATTAATTTCACCTTTGGCAGTAATCCCAGCACTACCATCAATGGGAGTCTATTATTTTCCTCAATAAATATCTGAGACTAACATGTAGGAAGAAAGAGACACAGCAGATTAAAGATATAGCCATCAAGATTGGTTTCAATAAAGAGGAGATTACTCACTTTACAATAGAATAGGTAAATTAAAATAAAACCTGAATTGTTATCCCCATAATTTGTTCACTGCTAAACAAATATAAAATCATAGAATCCCCATGGCTGGAAAGGACCTCCAGGATCACCAAGTCCAGCCCTCATTCCAGCATCTCTCTAACACCCAGACTATGCCTCAAGTGCTCTAGCTGCTCGCCTTTTAAACCCCTCCAGGGATGGGGCCTCCACCACCTCCCTGGGCAGCCTGGTCCAGTGCCCAACCACTCTCTCAGCAAAGAATTTCCTCCTAAGATCCAATCTAACCCTCCCTGATGCAGCTTGGAGAAGAGGAGGCTGAGGGGGAACCTCATTCCTGTCTCTAAATCTGTGAGGGGTGGGTGTCAGGAGGATGGAGCCAGGCTCTTCTCATGGTCATCTGGGGATAGGACAAGGGGCACTGGGTGCCAGCTGGAACAGAGGAGGTTCCCTATCAGTATCAGCAGGAACTACTTCTTCCCAGTGAGGGGAGCATTGACTGCCCAGGGGGGTTGTGGAGTCTCCTTCTCTGGAGATGTTCCAGACCCACCTGGCTGTGTTCCTGTGCCACTGGGTCTGGGTGATCCTGCTGTGGCAGGGGGATTGGACTGGATGATC
>VZRI01003403.1:51847-73445 GCA_013397515.1 Upupa epops
GCAGCCAGAGTGGTTGGGCACTGGCAGGGCCTTCCCAGGGAGGTGGTGGAGTCCCCCTGCCTGGAGGTGTTGAAGAACCCTGTAGCCATGGTGCATTCCGCCCTGCTCGAGTGGCAGCAGGGAGGGGGTCAGGTTGGACTCGGGGACCTGGGAGGTCCTTCCCAACCAGGATTATTCTGTGATTCCTCTGCAGTACCTGAGCCATTCCTGGGTGCTGTACCTTGGCCCCTGCCTCTTCATCTTCTGTTCTACAGCAGCTTCTCTGAGCATAAGCTGGGCCTCTGTGAGCTTTTCCATGCCTTTCCAGTTGTATAGCCAAGCCCTGCTCCAGGAAGAAACTCACTTTGACCCCAGCTCTTTGACAGCCTGAACTCCTTTAAAAGAATGGAAAACGACAAATGCTGAGCTATTTGAAAGCAAACCTCTGTGTGGTCTGAAAATGCAACCTTAGAAAAGCTGCACAAAGGAACCTAAAGTTTATTTCATGACATTTCATTGCCAGTTTTTAGTCTTCCCTTGTTTTATATCCCTTATGGCTTGTGAGACAGCACTTGTTGATAGCAAACCTCACCTACCTACCTGAAAATCCTCAGGGCCATGTTCACATCAAAGCCCGGCCACCCTGAGTGTTTATAACCTCTCCAGGTTTGAAGTTACCTGGAAAGATTTGAATGAATGCTATTAAAGCTCTCGGCAGCAGTAAACCCACTGTATTCAGTCCAGGTGCACACTTGTTATAGCATTTCACTTTAATTCTATCTAGTCGCTCCCTGGAATCACTACAGTTTCTAAAAAGGAGCCACCTGGGTGCAGATTGCTGGTAAAAAGGCATTAAATTACCTCTTTTATTAACAAAACGTTGACTTTCTGAAGAAAACAAGTAGAGGGATTAAGGCTGCTTAAATCTTGCCTGAACTGGAGTTCAGGTGCTGAGAACCTAAGTAATCCCCAGCCTGTGAACCACATCTGCCTCTCTGAACCAGGACTGCCTAGCCCTGGAGCTATTTGTATTCACCAGACAACTCCCCGCTTGGTTTGGGAGCTCTCTTGGCATGTATCTTCGTTTGTAAATATCAAGAAACAAGGAACTTTTATGCTGTATGCTCCATCTGCACAGTGGTGAAGTGGTGCCTGAAGTAGATAGATCGGGAGTACTGTGTGCAGTTCTGGGCCCCTCGGTTCCAGAAGGACACAGAGCTGCTGGAGGGTGTCCAGCATAGAGCAACGAAGAGGATGAAGGAAGGAGAGCAGCTCCCTGATGAGGAAAGGCTGAGGGAGCTTGGAGAAGAGTAGGCTGAGAGATGACTTCATTCATGTCTATAAATACATGAGGGGTGGGTGTCAGGAGGATGGAGCCAGGCTCTGCTCAAGGGCATCTGGTGATAGGACAAGGGGCACTGGGTGCCAGCTGGAACAGAGGAGGTTCCATATCAATATCAGAAGGAACTTCTTCCCAGGGAGGTCCCGGAGCATTGGACCAGGCTGCCCAGAGGGTTGTGGAGTCTCCTCTGGAGATGTTCCAGACCCACCTGGCTGTGTTCCTGTGTGACTTGGTCTAGGTGGGGGGGGACTGGACTAGATGATCTTTCAAGGTCCCTTCCAATCCCTTATGATTCTATAGATAGAGTAAAAAGAATAAGGAAGACAGAGGTTAAGGAGCCCACATATCCATCAGGAGTTGAGCCGGATCAGCCCTGTTTTACCATATTTGAAGCAGCCTCTGAAGCAATCGCAAAGCTACTGTCTTTGAAAAGCGGTGGTGAATGATGAGGAGTTGAAAGATTAAGCAAGGACAAATACACTGTTCAATTTTCAGAAGGATTTGAGAAATTGAAGAGTAATCAGGCTGACTGTAGTTCTTGGGGCAAACTGTGCAGCAAATAGTCAAACAAACTGTCTCAAAAGCAAACAGCTGTCTTAAATGATTTCTCCTAAGTAGGCAACAAAGTCAGTCTTACTCTAAGTGCTTCTTATTCTCCCCCTGCAGTGGACACTGGGGAAGCCTTCCCGTGAGTACTGTGGGCTGTTCTGGGCCCCTCAATTCAAGAAAGAGATTGAGGGGCTGGAGTGGGTCCAGAGGAGCAATGAGGCTGGGGAAAGGATGACAGAGAAAGTCTGATGAGGAGAGGCTGAGGGAGCTGTTTAGCCTAGAGAGAAGAGGAGACTTTGGAGGGAGTCTCCCTCTCTATAACTACCTGAGAAGCTGTAGACATGTAGGTCTTGGGCTCTTCTCCCAGGCAACTAGTGGCAGGACAAGAGGGGAGGGCCTGAAGCTGCCAGGGGGAGGGTAGATTGGATGTTAGGAAGGCCTTCCTCAGGGAAAGGGTGCTCAGAGCCTGGACTGGACTGCCCAGGGAGGTGGTGGAGTCTCCGTGTCTGGAGGTGTTGAAGGACAGCCTGGCTGTGGTCCTGAGTGCCCTGGTCTGGCTGCTGTGATGCTGCCAGGTCCTGGGCTGGGCTGGCTGAGCTCAGGGGTCTTTTCCAGCCTCAATGATTCTGTTTGAGAAATAATAGATCTACTTACTGCCTTTCACTAAGACAAAGCAGCAGATATGCATTAGTGTTGCCAGTGGGAACAGCACTCAGGTGCAGCACCGTGCAATAACATCCGCCTGCTATCTTTAGCACAGCCCCATCCTTCTGGTCACTAGGGTTTGCTTGACGGTTGCTGCATTTCTGCTGACATTTGGCATTGGGTTGTAATTACCTATTCATGCGAATGAAAAGATTGATCCCTGCAGTCAATGACAAAACAGCATAAAAGAGAGACATTCATACCGGAATTTCATATAAGCATTGTTCCAGAGGGAAAACGAACATATGCAACAGGAAAATTGAGAAGACATCTGTCACGGTAGTCAAGCCTCTATCAAGCTTGTTAATGATTATGAATCCATTACCATTGATATATCGCATAAAGCTGTGGGAATAGGAAGCTTTTCACATGGCACAGAGAGTAATCAACATCCAACAGAAGCAGTCCCATCACAGAGGCACCTGCTGCGTGCCGCACATCGGAATACGTTCTTTGTAAATCTAACTGTTATTGGCACGGCAGAAGGAGAGAGACAAATAATGAGATTCACTTAGGAGCTGGTTTATTCCTCTGCCAATGAGGTTTTCTAGTACCAAAACAAGCAGTTGGTAAGTCGCATGTATTCCTCCGAACGTGTTGACATACGTAATTTCATCAATACGCTTCAGAGGCTGCCGAGTAGTATTTCCCAACTGCTTGTTATGATCCAAGTCCAACTGCTTGTAAGAGGAAGATAAATTTATTCCCTGTGCGTTTATGGTCGGGCACTTTTTTGTCTGCGTTTGTATCGTTATTTAAAAGAACACTCAACAGAAAAATCTTGGGATGGTGTGGGCATGAAAGCATCCCCTGGAAATGGGTGGTTGAAATAGAATTGATTTCAAATTAAGAAGAAGAAGAAGAAGTATTTAAGAGGAAATTAAGATGAAAAAGACTTCAGTCAATGTTTTCCCTCAGAGCTGATCTCAATTAAAATGAATANTTCAAATTCAGCCAAATTATGCTCAACCAGCATGAGAATATACAGACACACATATGCACGCACATCCCCACACAGGATGTTACAGCCTATACACACACATACAATACGTAAACAGTGTGTATGCATCCGTGCTCTATGTTTTACACGGTTCAGCAAATATTTAGATGCTTTTTCCTGCTAAGTAGTTTGACTTTTCAGACCTCTGTTATAAACCCGAGATGCCTTAAAGCAAATACCATGAGGCTGGAAAACTGTGGTTACAAGTGTGAGTAAACAAAGGGCCCTTTTACTACCTCTTCTCTGAATTATATAGCTGAAAAAAGAGAGGTGATTGATTCAATAAACTGAAATCACTATAAAGCTTTTAGCTTTTTAAAGGATGAAGACTATTTTAAGATTACTATGGAAAATAGGGGTTTGACACACGTCCCTGACAGGGAAACATAGGGCTGAAATAGATATTCAGAGGTGAGAGGTTTCAGGAGGAAGGAGCCAGGCTCTGCTCAGGGGCACCCAATGATGGGATAAGGGGCAGTGGGTGTCAGCTGGAACAGAGGAGGTTTCACATCAAGAGGAGAAGAAACTTCTTCACAGTGAGGGTGACAGAGCCCTGGAAGGGGCTGCCCAGTGGGGTTGTGGAGTCTCCTTCTCTGGAGACACTGCAAACCCTCCTGGCCATGGTTCTGCGAGACTGGATCTAGGGGCTCCTGCTCTGGTAGAAGGATTGGCCTGGATGATGTTTCACAGTCCTTTCCAATCCCTAGGATCCTGTGAATCTTTGATTTGAAAACCATTTAAAGAACGAGCTCGTGTGACAGAGAAAGGGCAACGCAGGCAGCAAAGGAAACAACAGCACAAAGAGCAAACCAAAAGCAGCTTAAACATCCCTCTCAGACATAGCAGCACTCTGTTCTTAGGGTGAAAATGAGTACATAAACATCGCTCTCAGAGCAGATCACCATAGTCTCGCCAGGATGAGACAAAGGAAAAAACACGATTGTCACTACTCTATAAAAAGAGTCGACTGTTTTGTAACCAGGACAGGAACTCTAATTCAGTCAATGCGAGGAAAGTGAGGGTGGCTTTTGGGTTGTTTCTTTTTCCTTCGCTTCTTGTTTCCTCAGCATAATCTAATAAGTGTGCATTGTAGCAGAGTCTGTTCCACTGGACGTGCTCTGAAAATAGCTACTGAGCTAAGTCCTTTAGGTGGAGGGACGTGTAAATCGTAGAAGTCCTTAACTCCTAGGCTGCTTGGTACTGCCATGGCTGGGAGAGAATCAGCTCGTCAGGAAAACTCAGTTAATGAATCTTAATGTTGTGCAACAGGAGGATGAGTGGAGATGACTTCTCTCTACAGCTGCCTAAAAGGAGGTTGGAGTGGGGAAGGGCACATCTTCTCCCTGATGCCAAGTGGTAGGACCAGAGGAAATGGCTGCAGGCTGCTTCAGGGAAGGTTTAGGCTGGATGTTAGGAAGAACTGCTTCACCAAAAGGATTACCAAGCATTGGAAGAGGCTACCTTGGGCTGTGGTAGAGTCACTACCCCTGGAGGTATTTAAAAGGCAGAGAGATATAATGCTGAAGGACGTGGTTTAGTAGTGACCTGGCATTGCTGGGTTGAAGGTTGCACTTGGTGATCTTCAAGGTCTCTTCCAAATCAAGATATTCCAGGATCTGGTGTGATTCTGTGAGAAGGGTTTGCCTTAAACCAACAGCTGTTGGGAAATTTAAAGGTTACTGACACTGATAAGTGGGACGAGCTTTTACTACTTTCCTTTCAGCTCCGTGTTGATAAAGAGACTTGTTGGGTACTGGCTATGACATGAAAATCTCTTAGAATTTCTAAAAAGAACATAACATGCTATCAGCTAGGTGTTGCTAAGATCAGTAAATACAAGCAGGAGTAGAGGCAGGAGTAAAAATGAAGATGTGACGAAGACACTGAGAAAAAGTGAGGAACATCAATCTGAAGATGCTTGGGTTATTATATGGAAAAATATCTGCTTGGCCAGAATTCTTTTGTGATAGTGAGGTCATGAAAATGTACAGCTCTCTGAAAATGTGGTGTTTGGAGTGGTGCATCGGGAATCTGGTGTCCAGTTCTGGGTCTCTCAGTTCCAGAAGGACACAGAGACGCTTGTCAGATGTTTAGGGTTACTTGGTTGGTTTTAGGTTGGACTGGATGATCTTTCAAAATCCCTTCCAATCCCTAACTCTCTGTGTCTCTGTGATTCTGTATCAGCTGCATATGAAAAAAATCTGAAGCCTCTGTAACCCATTAGAAACTGTGTTCTGGAATTTCAGATCTCGCTTTGTAACTTGAGCTCCAAGTCCTGTGAGAAGGATTCTTTGGAGACTGATTTCAACTTTGAAGAAGCAGTGCTGATTGGGATACCACAGAGCACAACCAGAAAAGAATGAAAGCTCTGGAGATAAGACAATTCTATAATGATCTGTATTACCAAACCACAGACTCACAGAAACAGGCAGTAACAAGAATGTGCTGAAGCTATTAAGAGAAAATCTGAGGAGCACAAGCACACTGTGGTTGAGAGAAGTAGAATGCCCTGTGTGTGGAAGATAGAACAGCTTGTACTCTGTGGTCAGAAGTGCTCTATCTGCAAAAGACTGATGCAAATGCCCAAAGAGAAGATTGCCCAGCTCTCTATGGATGGGGTAAATATTCATGGATTCCACAATGTTCACAGGGTGTTAGGGTTTGGAAGGGACCTCGAAAGATCATCCAGTCCAATCCCCCTGCCACAGCAGGAGCCCCTAGATCCAGTCCCACAGGAAAAGTCCAGGCTACTTTTAAACGTCTCCAGAGAAGGAGACTCCACAACCTCCCTGGGCAGCCCCTTCCATTTATACTATTAATATATAATTCTTCTATTGCACTAAGCTCAATGTTTGTTTAATAAACTGAAAACACTCCTTGGTTTTGAAATTCAGGTCACGACAAATGCATTATTTGGTTGACAAGGAGCCAGCAGAGTGCCCAGGTGGCATGAAAGGCCAATGGCATCCTGGCTTGGATCAGCAATAGAGTGGCCAGCAGGACTACGGACATCATTCTACCCCTGTCTTGGGCACTGGGGAAGCCTCCTCTCGAGTACTGGTGGTAGTTCTGGGTCCCTCTGTTCAAGAAAGACATTGAGGAGCAAGTCCAGAGGAGAGCAACAAGGCTGGGGAAGGGACTGGAGGGAAAGTCTGAGGAAGAAAGGCTGAAGGGTGACCTCATCCCTCTCTATAACTCCCTGAAATGAAGTAGACAAGTGGCGGTTGGGGTCTTACCCCAGGAAACTAGTAACAGGATGAGAGGGCAGAGCCTGAAGCTGCACCAAAGGTTAGGTTGGATGTTAAGAAGCCCTTCCTCACAGAAAGGGTGCTCAAAGCCTGGACTGGACTGCCCAGGGAGGTGATGGAGTCCCAAAGTCTGGAGGTGTTAAAGGACAGCCTGGCTGCGGCCCTGAGTGCCCTGGTCTGGCTGCTGTGGTGCTGTCAGGTCCTGGGCTGGGCTGGAGGAGCTCAGAGGGCTTTGCCAGCCTCAAGAATTCTGTGATTCTGAGATCTCTAAGAACAGCATTTCCCTCACTTGGGTTTTTTCTTTAGTTTTTTTCTGTCAAATGCCATTTGAGGAAAGAAAGTCTAGCAGGGTAGCTATGAATTCACCTTCCTGTCCTCTCAAAGAGAGGGTAGTAGAATCAGAAGAGGGTAGTGAATCAGAGTAGATATTATCCATACCTTCATTCTTTTAGCATAAAAACCCCTGCCTAAATACAGCAGAGGACAGCCCAGCCAGATAGACCATTGCTCAGAGCCTCCCTGCCAGCATCCCTGCAAACAAAGTGCAGTTCATACAAATGTTTATGGAAACTTTATTTGATAGAAGCAAAAATGCATGTTTTTTTTCCTCTGGGCTAATTTTAGTTGGAGGTTACGCTGGCTTTATTGCTGGGCAGTACAGTAAACAGCTTTAGGAGTCTCAGAGACCTATTGTTCCACAATAAGGTTCTAATTAGTGTGAGTAACCGAGAGAGAATATGAACCTTGTAAATTTGTCTTTTCAATCTCCATGCCCAGTGCTGCATCAGGTTATTAATCGTGTGTTTTCCTTGGAAGGGAGGGGAAAGGTTGCATCCTTTCTTTTGGGCACTTAGTGCATTTGAAAAACCCAGATGAGCAAAATCATTGTAACTCAGGCCATTGCCAGCTGCATCTCCTACTTGCTGGCACGCAAGTCTGTCAGGGCTGTGACTGAGTTTGCAGTGAGTTTGACTAGTGCCTCAAAGAAGGTTAGGATGGGAATGACTGCAGAAGATCTCTTGGCCGTAGTTTTTACAGGGATCTGCTTTCCTCTGCTGAAAGAAGAATAAAACAGATTTAGGGCTTTGTTTTCTTTCTCTTCTGTAGAGCTCAGGCATACAGTAATTAAGTTGTGTTTTTCTTGAGAGGTTCAATTATTGCCGTGCATTCAGTAATAATTGGGCTTTTGACATAAAGCAGTGTTGAACAAAGCAGCCCTCCAGGAGAATGAGAGCACTGTGAAGTATGGCCAGACACTGCTGTTTGCCTTCCCCTAACGGGGAATGTAAATGTGTGCTTTCACCGAGCTTGATAATTATATTTGTGACATAATTACTGAAAGAACATGCTGAATCTCATCGGTGAATCACACAGAATCACAGAATCGTAGAGGCTGGAACAGATCTCAGATCAACCAGCCCAGCCCAGCACCTGACAGCACCACAGCAGCCAGACCAGGGCACTAAGGGCCACAGCCAGGCTGTCTTCAACACCTCCAGGGAAGGGGACTCCATCATCATCCTGGGCATCCATGCTCTGAGCACCTTTTCCATGAGAAAGGGCTTCCTAACAGCCAACCTAACCCTCCTCTGGCAGCATCAGGCCCTGCCCTCTCATCCTATCACTGGTTGCCTGGGAGAAAAGCCTGACCCCCACCTGTCTACAACTTCCCTTCAGGGAGTTAGAGAGAGAGANTTTTTTAATGGCGATTCCCTTACTAAAGAAGCAAGCAAGCTGTCAGAAGCACCGAGCCATCAGATACAACCTGTCCACAGTCTTTGAAATAATTCAGAAGGTCCTGCAGAAGTTCTGTTCTTCCTGAAGAAGTTCTTCACTTGAATGGGTTGCCCAGGGAGGCTGTGGATCCCCCCCTGCCTTCAAGGACAGTTTGGATGGGGCTCTGGGCAATCCAATCTAGTGAGATGCATCCCTGCCAATGGACTCATGATCTCTATGGCCTCTTCTAGGATTGAATCCTAGAATTCAATCCAATTCCAGGATTGAAGTGCTGGAAAAGACTTGTGCTGGGTGCCCTTGCTGCCTCTTTGACCTAATCTGTCTCATTGCATTATAGTCAGTGCTGCTGCCCTGATTCGGTTGTCAGTGATACAAACCTAGCACTATATTCTCCCTGCAGACACTCTGGATTTCAATCCATACAGATTTCATATTCCACACCGAGGAGCCCACACAGGCACCACTGAGGCAGCTAGGGCGTGAATTCCCTTTGACTTTAAGCTCTCCTTAGCAAATAGCATGAAGCTGTCACTGGCACAGCTCCTTCCAACTTTCACTGTGTCTTGATTGCCTTCCCCCCCTCCACGTTTTCTCTGACGGGTCCTCTCACTGGAAGTCATAGCTCCTCTTTCCTAGATTTCTTCTTGCATTCGAGCAGGAGGTGATATGCTGCTGTTTCGGGTTCTTTCATGGTGTTGTATTTAAATGTCAATCTGTTTGTTTTCCATTTCCTATTTCATGAGTTTCTAAGTTGCCAGGGGCTTGAGTTCCTCTGTGTAGGAGAGAACTAGGCTAAAAGCCAACATACTTGGGCAATCAGTGTATCCTGCTGTGAAAGCATCCTCTGCCAAAATGTGAACCTGAGCCTACCCAACTGCGTGGATCCAGGCTTCCTGCCACAGATTTGAAGAGCTTGTGAAGCCTGGTAACCCTGGCAGTGAGCAAAGCAAGGGATTCAATTTAAAATGACTGACTGCACAATCACAATTAAGATAGGCAATTTAGCATAAAATAAGGCAAACTGGCATCAAATAAGTTACTGGAATTTGTAATGGAATCGTGGAAGGGATTTATTCTCCCTAAGAAAAAAAAAGAATCCTGAAGAACAAATAAATCTTTTAAAGGGAAAGAATCACAGAATTATTGAGGCTGGAAAAGACCTCCGAGTTCATCCAGCCCAGGACCCGACATCACCACATCAGCTATGCAAAACTAACTGCAGCAGAGAGAAGAGTGTTTGCCTTTCCCTGAGGTGTTCAGACTTCTCAAAGGGGCTGTTCTGTGTAGTATCTAAGCAGGATGACCAGGATGAACACACAGAATCCTCAAGTTCATAATCAGTTTGTAATGAATTGGCTGAACTCAGAAGGCCTTCTGCCTGAGAAGGCACTGCTGTATTTTACTTACATGGAAAATTTTACTGCAAAAGATTCTACAGACCTTTCTGAGGGCAATTTTTTTACTGTGGTAGAAAAAGCCACTCGGTTCTGCTCTCCAGACCCCAAAGTGTCCTCTTTTCCCAATGCAATGTTTTTGTGGTTGGTTTCTATCCACTACTGTCCCAGGGCGATAACAATTACAAACAGGTTTGCCAGGAGTGGCCAGGCTTTGCTTCGCTCTGGCCCCTCGGTGGTTAGCATGACCTTTACTGCTGATTTCAGCAGAAAAAGGTTAAGACAACAATGATCTTTTTTGAAACCTCGTTTGACAATAGGAGGGACCTCTGCCAAGGTTCCTAGATACTGCAGGTCATTCTTTGGGAGTTAAAATGAGCAGTTCTTTTCATAATTTCATTTTCTAAGACACAGTATCACAGTCTCACAGTAACCATAAGGTTGGAAAAGACCTTAAAGATCATCCAGTCCAAACTAAATCCAACTAAACCAAGTAAACCTAAACATCTGCCATCTAGCTCATGCCACTCAGCACTTCATCCAGCCTGACCTTGAACACCTCCAGGGATGGCAACCTGACCATCTCCATGGGCAGCCCGTTCCAAAACTGGATCACTCCTTCAGTGAAAAACCTCTTCCTAATGTCAGGTCTAAACCTCCCGCAATGGAGCTTAAGACTGTGACCCCTTGTCCTGTCTCCAGTGTCCAGGGAGAAAAGACCCCCTGACTCCAACCCCCTTTTAGGTAATTAGAGATGGTGATAAGGTCACCCCTGAGTCTCCTCTTCTCCAGGCTAAACAGACCCAGCTCCATCAGCCTCTCCTCATAGGGCTGACCTTCCAGCCCCTTTACCAATCTAGTTGCCCTTCTCTGGACTCCTTCCAGCCCCTCGCCATCCTTCCTAAACTGAGAGGCCCAGAACTGAACACAGTACTCCAGGTGGGGTCTAACCAGTGCCAAATACAGGGGGAGGAGAACCTCCCTCTCCCTGCTGGCCACACCATTCCTGATACAGGCCAGGATGTCATTAGCCCTCTTGGCCACCTGGGCACATTGCTGACTCATGCTAAGTTTACTGACCTCTATTACCCCCAAGTCTCTTTCCACCTGAGCAGACCTTAATTCACAAGGGAAATAGAGTCATCTTTACACCAGGCCAGCTTTCAGTTCCATGCAGGAGTAAACTTCATGTGATGGGGGAAAGGAAAAAGTCTGACGATGTTCCTTTTGAGATGAAACACTTTGCACAGAGCACCCCAGGGCTGCAGACAGGTATAATAAACACAGAGGTACTGCCACACAGCCAGGCAAACTCGGCTTACTAGGAGTCACAACATAACTGCTGGATCAACATAATGCCATCTCCAGAGAGGGAGACTTGAAGCAAGATTACTCTGTGATTCTCTGGTTCAAATGAAATGTGGCCATGAGAAACAAATAAAAGCCAACAAACCCTTCTGCATAGGAAAAGCCTGACCCAGGGATTGTGACGATAGGGGCGGATCAGCTGCTTCACAGAGTGGTTGCTTTCTAAGTAAACTCAGCAATACATTTCCTCTCTAAGCAGTAGTGTTTCTCAAAGTAAATACATTCTTACCTGAGTGAAATGGCTTTCTGGTCTGAGCAGGCTGCGATTACTCGTGTGGCAGCTGCAGAGAGCAGGTTGCTCTGACAGACCCAGTGGTTAGCTACATCACCTATTGAAACAGGTGCCTTCTATTTCCAGTCACAGCAGGAGGGGAGATTTAGGAGGTATCTCTTACTCCCAAGGTTCCAGGATGCCTTCAAACCATCATTAGAAAGTCTTCTGCTTCTTTTAAACTGATAATGCATGGAGGCTTTAGCTTTCAAGAGATTCTTGATCTAAATCACTAGCAAATTTAAACTGGCTCTGTGCAAATGTAAACATGAGTGCTGAGTTTGGATAGACCGCTGCATCCTGTCAGTCAAGTAGAGCATCACGAAGGTAACAATAGCCTTTCATATCCAGCGACAGATACTCATAGATTCCTAGATTCCTAGAATGGTTCAAGTTGGAAGGGACCTTAAAGATCACCCAACCCCCCTGCCATGAGCAGGGACACCCCTCACCAGACCAGGCTGCTCAAGGCCCCAGCCCATCTGGCCTTGAACACTGCCAGGGAGCTGGGGGGCAGCCACAACCTCCTTGGGCAACCTGGTCCAGGGTCTCAGCTCCTGGTGAAGAACTTCCTCCTGAATTGAGACCTTTGCATTTGAATCCATGTATTAAAAGATGCTATGGACTGGTTTTGCTCCAACACGGTGACACAGTTTGTACCAGGAAGTTTCACTCATTCAAAAGAGGGCCATATTTACATTTCGATAGCTCTGAAGATAAAAGGTGAAAAGGAACAGGAGACAGTGTGCTGCATGCACTGTGTCACGCCGTTCCACGCCGCTGCCAGGAATTATTTCACTGCCTTCGCTCAGGCCAGGATTTAATCTCAAGTTCATCTCTGACCATAAGGGAGGCTTAACGAAAGAAATGAGAAGCAGTGTGTTTGTGTATCTCCACGAGCCTCCTGAGAGTGGAGGAGGACTCGTAGCAGATCTGAGAGGTTTGCATTGCCTAAGAGAGTATGAAATCTTGAATTTCCCTGTCTCACGATACAGATGACCTCTGGGCTATTTCTTTTCTTCCTTACTGTTGTTGTTTCTGAGATCTGACTTTCTCTCCTCCCTACATCTCTACCAATCATTATACAACCATGGGAGTAGGGAAAGCAGAAGGTAAGTGATTGTGTTTGTTCATAGTGCACCTACTGTATTTAACTGACTCTTCAAATGCTGTGTGTCTCACCTCACTGTTTTCAGCATCATGGAAGCTGAGAAGGGCCCCTCAGTTCCAGAAGGACACAGAGCTGCTGGAGGGTGTCCAGCATAGATGATGAAGGAAGGAGAGCAGCTCCCTGTTGAGGAAAGGTTGACGGAGCTGGGTCTCTTGAGCTTGGAGAAGAGGAGGCTGAGGGGGGACCTCATTCCTGTCTCTACATCTGTGAGGGGTGGGTGTCAGGAGGATGGAGCCAGGCTCTGCTCAAGGGCATCTGGGGACAGGACAAGGGGCACTGGGTGCCAGCTGGAACAGAGGAGGTTCCATATCAATCTCAGCAGGACCTTCTTCCCAGGGAGGGTCCCGGAGCACTGGACCAGGCTGATGCACAGAGTGGACGGGAGGCATTGTGTACTAAAACTAACAATATTACAAGATTAAAAATCAGAAATTCTGCATATTTTGCAGGTAGTTAGCCAAAAAAAGAGGTAATCTAGACCACTTGTGAAGTCTATTGTCTCCTCAAATTCTGTTACCATGAAACAGAATATGCTGAGAGTATTTTAAACCCTACAATGGAATATTTGCACAGACTTCATAAGATCCTAGATTTCATGGTAGTGTTAAATCACAGGACTATAGTTCCCAGCATGATATATTTATAGCAATAGATAAAAACGACAATAATCCTAGTTATTTTTAAAGTTCTTTTAGTAGCTAACACAGTTTACAGCAGCAGAGGGAACAGGGAAACACTTTCACAGAGGAAAGAAAATGTCAGGTGTCAGCAGATGCCCTATTCACAGAATCACTGAATAATCCTGGTTGGAAAGGATCTCCTAGTTCCCCCAGTCCAACCATCCCCACCCCAACAAAATTCTCCGTCCCTGAGAGACTGACAGACACAGCCTGACCCCCTCCCTGCTGCCACTCGAGCAGGGTGGGAAGCACCATGGCTACAGGGTTCTTCAACACCTCCAGGCAGGGGGACTCCACCACCTCCCTGGGAAGGCCCTGCCAGTGCCCAACCACTCTGGCTGCAGAGAATCTCTGCCTCAGAGCCAGTCTGACCCTCCCCTGCCTCAACTGCAGAGCAGTGCCCCTGCTGCTGTCAGCAGGCACCTGTCTACAAACTGCCTTCAGGGAGTTGCAGAGGGCAATTAAGTCCCCCCTCATCCTCCTCTTCTCCAAACTCAACCTGTCCAGCTCCTTCAGCCTCTCCTCAGATGAATGGTTCTCTAAATCCCTCAGGAGCTTGGTAGCTCTGCTCTGGACCTGTTCCAGCATCTCCCTATCTTTCCTATCGTGAGGGGCCCAGAACTGAACACAGGACTCAGGATGAGTCCTGTACCTGTGTATAAAAGCATGTGCCAATTGCCTACAACCAGAACAGTGACATACAAGATAAATAGTGTTTCATGAATACTAGCCAAATACAGATTCTCTTCCTACCAGCACTCCTTCAAATACTGCTGCAGTCCCAAGAAATTGAGGCAAACTCTCCACTGAGAGGTACAGTCTATTTTGCTGTGGTCTTCCAGGTTAAATACCTGCCTAGAACTGCTCAAAGACTGCACACACAACAAGACTTCATGTATGTCATCCTCTAATGTGTTAAATGTAAGGCAGAGTCTTTTATTAATAGGGTTAACCATAGGAAACAGTGATGACCCTTCCTTACAGCACAGACCTTGCACTGCATGCTATTCTGATGCTGAATTGCTTAGAATAGGAAGTGTGTATCTCTATAAAAGAAATCAGTTCAAGAGGACTAGTCCTTTCTGACATTAACACATGAAACTCTGGCCCATTTGACTTAATAAAGCTTTGGGTAATTATTTCAGCAGTTAAACATCAAGCCTTCTCTTACATCCTTTAATCAAAGCTCTGCTGAAAGAGAGCAAAGTGTGCATGGGCAGCGGGCAGCAGTGATTTGTTGCCATCACTGGAACTCATCAAGATGCAATGCTTTTCAAATGCATTTGTCCTGGCTTTGGTAGGGATAGAGTTAATTTCCACATGAAGCTGGAAGGGGGCACAGCCAGGAAAGCCGACCCAAATGAGCCAAGGGGATATTCAATCCCGTATGACATCATGCACAGTATGTATCTGGAGGAGCTGGCCAGGGGCAGGAGGGATCGATGCTTGGAAACTGGCTAAGTATTAGTTGCAGGTAGTGAGTTCATCACTCACTTCATGCATGTCTTTATTAGCATCGTTATCATGATTACTTCATTTCTCCTTGCATTGTCCTACTAAGCTGTCCTTAGCACAACCCAGGAGGTTTCTCCCTTTTTCTTATGATTCTCTCCTCCATCCAGCCAGGGAGGGAAGAAGTGAATGAGCAGCAATGTGGAGCGTAATTGCCAGATGGGCTTAAACCACAACAGCCGTTTCCTGGCAATTGCTTTATATCTCCATACAGTATAGCTTTTCCCTGTGACCACCACAGAATCCTCACGGCTGTAAAGGACCTCCAGGGTCATCACATCTAGCCCTCATCCCAGCATCTCCTCAACCCTAGACCATGGCCTCAAAAGCTGTATCTACTTGCTTTTTAAACACCTCCAAGGACAGTGACTCTACCACCTCCCTGGGCAGCCTGTTCCAGGGCTAAACCACTCTCTCAAGAAGGAAGTTCTTTTTAAGATCCACTACAACTACACTACAAGTTCACCCCTAAACTCTATCCCCTAACAACACAGCTAAGTGACTCTTGAGCACATGCACGGATGGTGACTCAGACACCTCCCTGGGCAGCCTGTTCCAGGGCTCGACCACTCTTTCCGTGAAGAGCTTTTTCCTGATGTCCAGTCTACACCTCCACTATTGCAGCTTGAAGCCCTTCCCTCTGGTTCTGTCACTGATGACCTGTGAGAAGAGGCCAGTACCAACCTTTCTACAATGTCCTTTCAGGTAGATGTAGAGAGTGATGAGTTCTCCCCTCAGCCTCCTCTTCATCCAACTAAACAGTCGCAGCTCCTTCAGCCACTCCTCATCAGATCTCTTCTCCAAACCCTTTAGCAGCTTTGTTGCCTTCCTCTGCCCTCGCTCCAGCCCCTCGATGTCTCTCTTGTACTGGGGTGCCCAAAAGTGGACACAGTACTCAAAAACCATCCTATGACTCTACGACAGATACTTAAGATCAGAGGTTGACAAAAACACAGCACAGAGTAATTTCTCCTCAGACAATTCAACCTACACTGGTTTGAGAAGGTAAACTGAATGATTTGTAGTCTTACTGATGGCTACTGACTCAACTATTGATATAAATCATTGATAGAGTGGTTCAGGTTGGAAGGGACCTTAAAGATCATCCAGTTCCAACCCCCGTGCCATGAGCAGGGACACCCCCCACTAGACCATGGTGCTCAAGGCCCCATTGAGTCCCTCAGCACAACACCAGATGTCTGTTTCAAGGGGTAAAGGCACGTTGTACCTGAAAGCAAAGCCAGCCACATTATCCAGGGTGCAATATTTTGCAGTACAAACTCAAGGAAATTGAAATTCTTTGGAACAAAAACAGGGATTGTTTGTTTCCTAGGAAACTAAGTGGCCTAGACTCCTCATGTGCCAAGAAGCAACTAGGACATCAGGTCAAAAGCTTAATTAACTTTTTATGTGAATTCCTCAGCAATAAAGAACCAGTTAGTCTGCTTAGGAAAACAAGTTACTCCTTAAGTCGATCAGAAAAGCATTTAACTGAGGTGAAAAGAACCTCCACTATTAAAAGCAGAACAAGCAAAAAAGAACTGAGGCAAAAAATGTGCCTGCTTTATAATCTAAAGAGCTAAGCATAATAAATATCTCAACTCTTTACCTCTTCCTTGCAGCTGATCTTGGCTTTGCTGCCTGTTTCTTACACCAATGGAAATGATCTGAGAAGAGTAAGACAAGGCAACTCTGCACATTCCTGGGATACGCGTTGTGATCATGGAGTTCAGATGCATCACTGAAATTCATCTCCATGCTGTCATACAAAAAGGAGTGGGTAACAGACTCCACAGGAACCTCTTTAAAAGAAACTGAAGTTATTGAGCTGTTGGAAGGTGTCCAGAGGAGGGCCATGAGGATGAGGGGAGGGCTGGAGCACCTCCAGGCTGACAGAGTTGGGGCTGTTCAGCCTGGAGAAGAGGAGACTCTGGGGAGATCTCAGAGCAGCCTTCCAGTCCCTGAAGGGGGCTCCAGGAAAGCTGGGGAGGGGCTGTTTCCAAGGGCTGGGAGTGGTAGGAGCAGGGGGAATGGTTTCCAGCTGGAAGAGGGGAGGTTGAGACTGGAAGTCAGGAGGAAGTTCTTCACCAGGAGGGTGCTGAGACCCTGGACCAGGTTACCCAGGGAGGTTGTGGCTGCCCCCTCCCTGGCAGTGTTCAAGGCCAGATTGGCTGGAGACTTGAGCACCCTGGTCTAGTTGGGGGTGTCCCTGCACAAGCTAGGGGGCTTGGAACTGGATGATCTTTAAGGTCCCTTCCAAACTGAAGAACTCTATGAATCTTGAAGAATCTCAGGAGACCTAAAGCACACAGAAAGGAGCAGTGAGACCTGTTCAACAGACATCTTTCCTTAGTGTTTGTAAGCTGGGTTCTACTATTCCTGCTCACCAATTCCATTTTGACCATGAAAAGCTACTCTAGCTTTCCCAGCACAGGCTGCCTTACATGGACATTTGAAGCCTGCAGCTTTCATCAGTTTTGTTTGCTTTGTGAGGCCCAGCATGGTTTGCACAGGTAACAGGGCTGAACTTGTGAGCCAAATTCTGTTGCCATTTCACTCTGAAGTATGCCTAAAGCAAACGGATCTACCCCTAATAAACAAGTTCAGTGCACCACCTCTTAAATTCCCTATGTATCACAGAATCAAGGACTGTTAGGGGTTGGAAGGGACCTCAAAAGATCATCCAGTCCAATCCCCCTGCCACAGAAGGATCACCTAGATCCAGTCACACAGGAACAGTCCAGAGAAGGAGACTCCACAACCCACCTAGGCAGCCCCTTCCAGTGCTCTGTGAAGGAGTTTCTTCTCCTCTTGATGTGGAACCTCCTCTGTTCCAGCTGACACCCAATGCCCCTTGTCCTAGCATTGGATGACAATCTCATATCATCTAATTTCATCTAAGTGGAATCAACTTTAAGGTGATGTTCAGGTACGTACAACCTAAAACAGAGTAGTACGTTTCATGTTCTGTTTGCTTTTAAAGAAATAAGTAAAAAAATATGGGCAAACACCCAAGTTATGGGACTCAGTGTCTTTTTTTTACTGACTGCACTTCTCTGTGATACCATAATGTCTAATTTTGATGATATTATCTCTTGGCAAAGCTATACCTGTGATATCACTGTTTCTGTACCATGACTTCATTAGCAGACTGAAAAAGAACAGCAGATGGTTTGCAAAAAAAAAAGAGAGAGACTTTCTTTAATTAATGACTATTTTTATCAACCAGCAACCCCACGAGTCACAAATAACACTTTGGGTAAACAAATGCATTGAAATATTATTAGTTCAATCTTTAGAAGCCTTCTCCCTCATAGATATTTCCCTATTTTTAGAAAATTCATTGGGTTTTTTCCTTTGGAAAAAGGACCTAATGTCTGACAACACAGAGACTGGAAGAGAGGAAGTGTAATAAAGAATCTCAGTGGTTCCAGGTGCTGACCTACATATGGCTACTATGCCAGGTATTAGTGGGTTGCTTTTCCACGGATCTCTGTGCTCTTAGTAGCAAGATATTCACTGAGGATTAATATTTCTCAAGGGAAATCATTTCTACTGGAGGTTGAATACTGAATTCAACTCAAAGATGTGAATTTTAGAAATATATATGTCATATATAGAGCATATATTGAGACATGTAGCATATATATCACATATAACATGTAACAAGGGCAGTCTTCCTTTTACAGGATCATAATATCATTAGGGATGGGAAGGGACCTGGAAAGATCATCCAGTCCAATCCCCCTGTCACAGCAGGATCACCTACACTAAGTTGCACAGGAACACAGCCAGGCGGGTCTGGAACATCTTCAGAGAAGGAGACTCCACAACCCCACTGGGCAGCCTGGTCCAGTGCTCCGGGACCCTCCCTGGGAAGAAGGTCCTGCTGAGATTGAGAGGGAACCTCCTCTGTTCCAGCTGGCACCCGTTGCCCCTTGTCCTATCACCAGATGACCTTGAGAAGAACCTGGCTCCATCCTCCTGACACCCACCCCTCACAGATTTAGAGACAGGAATGAGGTCCCCCCTCAGCCTCCTCTTCTCCCAGCTCAAGAGCCCCAGCTCCCTCATCATATCCTCATACGAGACGTGCTCTAATTCCTTCATCATCTTTAAAATCTTCATTACTATCAGCATCTGATTTACACTTGGGATTTCCAAACTAACCACATGATTTTTAAGAAACAACTGGAAATACCCGTGTGGGTATTGCATATGTCAAAGGCTTTTCAACGCATGTGCAAGCTGTGTTCATCCTGGTTTCAGATGTTAGGAGCTCCTCTACTTAAATTTCAATAAATATCTTCCTTACAGGAACCTATTTCTCAAAGGCTAACAGTAATACTCTGATGCAAACACCTAGTGTTTTTCATCACCACTCTGGCATGTGAAGGGAATGGGCAAGTAAGAATGAAAGACATTCTGCTCATTACAGAATCACTGAGGCTGGAAAAGCCCTCTGAGCTCATCCAGCCCAGCCCAGGACCTGACAGCACCACAGCGGCCAGAGCAGGGCACTAAGGGTCACTGCCAGGCTGTCTTTAAACACCTCCAGAGATGAGGACTCCACCACCTCCCTGGGTAGTCCCTTCCAGTGTCTGACGACCCTTTCAATCACAGAATCACTGAGGCTGGAAAAGCCCTCTGAGCTCATCCAGCCCAGCCCATGACCTGACATCACCACGCCAGCCAGAGCAGGACACTAAGAGCCACAGCCAGTCTGTCCTTAAACACCACCAGGGATGGGGACTCCATCACCTTACTGGGCAGGCCATTCCAATATCTAACCAGCATATCCACACACCCAGGACCAGCACTGAGACGAAACCAGTCTGACAGCATCACTTTTAAACTATTAGCCATGGAAATGGGCAGAGTATCAAAGGAATCATATCTGCTGGAGACTAGACAGTCCCTCCCCGGATTTCTGGTAATCATCAAAACATATATTACTGCTCCAAGAGAGCTGACTGAATTTTCCTATGTTATTCTAAAATCCTATAGGGAGCAATAGACTATTACCATGAGGCAGGCAGAATAAATGAGTTATAGGCTTAGTTACACAACTAATCCTGTCTATCTACTTCTCTGATAGCTGAAGAGTTAGTGCCCATTTACATCAAACCGTGCAACAGATGCTTTGCATTTATTATCTCTTTGTAAGCTAAAAACCACTAAAAAGCAGCCAACCTCCCATCTACTGAACCAGTGAAGGCAAACCCCATCCGTCGGTCAGTTTTCCAGGCAAATAAATAAAAGGAGAGAGAGGTAAGCTGCAAAATGAGTCAGACTGAGCTAAACGAATGAAAGGAGAAGGACAGCCTGGCACTTAGTGCCCTGGTCTGGCTGCTGTGGTGATGTCAGGTCCTGGGCTGGGCTGGATGAGCTCAGAGGGCTTTTCCAGCCTCAATAATTCCCTGATTCCCACAAGATAGGATCTAGAAAGAAGTTATTCTGAAACACCTTCTGATATATACTGCTGATAACTGTTACATATATCTCACTTCCATTCATGCCTGATTCAAGTCGATGAGTTTACCTATAGGTACTGTATGTTTTCCTTCCAGTATCTGCAGCAAAGGGTTGTTACCAGCATGAAAGCTAGAACAGCATAGACAGAACTGCAGCAGTGGCTGTTCAGCCTGTGCCTGTCTGACTCATGTTGATGCACAGTCTACTTGATAATCTGAAAGCCTCTGTGATTCTGTGATAAACAAACACCAAATGCAGGGCTGCGAGACCAAAATCCTGCTGCTCTGTCCTAGAATCAAATGCCTGCCCAGTTGAGTCCAACGCTTTTGGAAATCTCCCTCTCTTCAACTTTGCAGCTGCATTGTCATTGCACTGCTTGGATGACTAATATGTAAAGAAGGAATATAAATGGCATGTGTTGCTGAGAAGTAAATTGGATTTTTATTGCCAGCTTTTCTCCCTAGTTACATTACCAGCTTACAAACCTGCAGTCAAGTGAACAGACAGGCTATATATGCACAAGTGTTGGTGGACTGTGACCTTTAAAACAAAGCAGTTCTGAGTAACTGAGGATAAAAGATACTGCTTTATGCTTTATTTCTAGTTTGGGTCACCCCATCTCATGTCAGCACCCAGCTACACTGCGGGGAACTAGCTGCTGCCACTAAAGGAATGCAACAACCCCCTGACAGAAGGGGGTAGAGAGGTGGGTGGTTTCATAGAATCATAGAATCATTGGGGTTCAGAAGGGATCTCGAAAGATCATCCAGTCCAATCCCCCTGCCACAGCAGGATCACCCAGACCCAGTGGCACAAGAACACAGCCAGGTGGGGCTGGAACATCTCCAGAGAAGGAGACTCCACAACTCCCTTGGGCAGCCTGGTCCAGTGCTCCAGTACCCTCAATGAGAAGAAGTTCCTGCTGATATTGATATGCAACCTCCTCTGTTCCAGCTGGTACCCAGTGCCCCTTGTCCTATCCCCAGATGCCCTTGAGCAGAGCCTGGCTCCATCCTCCTGACATCCACCCCTCACAGATTTAGAGACAGCAATGAGGTCCCCCCTCAGCCTCCTCTTCTCCAAGCTCAAGAGCCCCAGCTCCCTCAGCCTTTCCTCATCAGGGAGCTGTTCTACTTCCTTCATCGTTTTTGTTGCTCTACGCTGGAG
>VZRI01003404.1:9764-31350 GCA_013397515.1 Upupa epops
GCAATCCTGTAAAAAAGACATTACTGTCTGAGATGCATATACCAGACCGTTATCAGTTTTCACAGCTATCTCCCACCACCTGGAAGATGCAAACTGACTGACACTCACTCTTAGCAGACATCCCCATGAAGATAACACAATCTCAATGATAGCTTCAATTTAACCAGGGAGTCTACCTTAAAATCTTGTTTTACTGCCTACTAGGCTGACTATTTTATAGCTTTCAGAGAAGACTTAATGATAAGACTGAGTCTTCCTGCAGCTCCTTTAACTTTCTCTATCCTTAACTGTACTGTGCAGCTCCTCTCCCAGCCCCTTGCAACAGCGTAACTCCAAGAGGGCAAAGAGTGGAGGGGAAGGTGCAGCCATACCTCACTTTTAAAGCACAGAAATTAAAGGCACACATCACTCAGCATAACTAGGGATTAGGCAACACAAACATTATGAAATCTATATAAACCAACAGTTTCTTCCTCCTCAAGTTACAAAAATCCTTACAATTGTGTGCAAAGCCTCACTTTTACACCCTCCAGCTTGTATCGCCACAATAGTTCTGTTTATTCATAATTTTTCCATACCATTCTTGAATACAGAAAACATTAACTGATAGCTAAAAGAGAAGTACCATTTCCTAGATATTGCCAGAGGGAAAGAAATGGCCTTAAGCTGCTGTAGCAGGGGAAGTTTAGGTTAAAGCTTAGGAAAACTTCTTTATTGAAAAGGTGGGGTTGAATCACCATCCCTGGATGTGTTTCACAGTCATGGAGCTGAAGGACAAGATTCAGAGGTGGCCTTGGTACAGCTTGGCTCATGGTTGGACTTCATGATCTTAAAGGTCTTTTCCAATCTAAGTGATTCTATGGTTCTGTATGTGACCTTTTCACTTGTTATGAATGATTCTTTTTCAGAACTACTACGTGGAGACTCCAAAGCTCTGGAGTGATGATGGAAAACTTGTGAAGGTTCTGTCCTGTGTTTCTGAGTTGAGTAACACCTACACACACACACTAGCATCATGTTGCACTCTCAGAACATAATATAACAGTGTCATGTTTAGTTTCATTTTTGTTTCACTTAATACCAAGAACTGCCCTTTTGTTCATTAGTTTTACTTTCAAAAGCCAAACAGGCTAACTGGAGGTGATGAATTCATAGCCTGTCTGGGCCATCTGTTTCAGTGGTTTGCAATGCAGTTTGTCTTTCCTGTCCAACTAGAGACTTCACAGATATATATATTATTCTGTGTTGACAGAAAGAACAGCTTACTTTCTCTTGCTGCTCAGATATTTGCTGGTACATCTAATTTTATACTGCACCTCTTCTCCCTAGATTAAACAAACCCAGCTCCTTGAAGCCAGTCTTATATCTTATGTTTGCATGGTACTTATTATTCTTATTGCATTGCTTGAATTTTCTTCAATAAGTTCACCTGTTGCTTAAGTTGGACACAATCTACAGCCAGTATCTTAAAAATGCCACATACAGTGAATCGACTTCTTTGCTTTTTCTACACGCCCTAGTGTTTTCCTTCCTCTCAGAATTATAGTATTCCTGACTTTTCTTTAGTCTCAATCAGACACCTGTTTTCGAGAAATTGCCCAATGGCAAATAAAGAATTTGCACTAATCTGCACCAGGTTGCTTCCAGTAATCGCTTAGTCTTCACGTGGTGTTGTCTGTGAGCTTAATAAATGCATGCATTCGTCATCTAAGTTGTTCTGTCTTAAGATAGGCTGAGGAAAACAGCTTAAGCTTAAAGTCACTCTAGCTTTGTAAACAAGTAGTCCACTTTTACAAATGCCTCAAGGCAACATCAACTAAAATGAAGGCAATCCTTGGCTAAATAGATACTTGTAGGAGAAGGTTCATAAAGACTGACGATAGAATGATAATAATACGTTTTTATTAACAATACATTATTTTATGTATTTGCTAAGTTTAGCACTAGCATGTTTATAAGAGTAGCATGAAAAAGACTCAATGAATCTTACATGGGTAGTCCAGCAATAAGAAGACTGGTGTATCATCACTCAGATAATATTCTGGTTCTGCTGACAATAGAAGAGAAGTCAGTACAACAATGGGTCATGCAGCTGCCTATCTATATAATGTTATTCTTAAGAGCCAAATATGAAAGCTGTATTAAATTGTCTCCTTAATTCATAAACATTTGTCTTTTAAAAGTAAACCCAGTAAAATCGGTTCCACTAAACTAACCAGTTTGCAAAATGTTTTCAAATTGTTCACTAGATGCTCACAGTAGTAGTCATGCGCTCAGTGGCTGTGTGAACTGCCTTGCCATTAGTTATGGCTTTCCTTGTTCATCTGCAGTTTGTTTGGTTTTGTGCATGGCAACATGACATAACAGCCACCAACACTGCACTATAAATAAAGAGAAAAGTATTTTACAAATTACGAATCAATCAAAACTGTGTTTGTATAACTGATATGAGACATTCAGTAACAGAGCAATCAAACTTCAGCGAGTTTTAAAACACTTTCAAGAACAAGTATGTTAAATAGAAAGGTTTAGTTCTGTTATTAAAACAGTATTCAGAAAATGGATCAAAAAGAACTGAGAGATCAGAGATAGACAGAAACTTTCAAAAGTTATTTAGCAGATACAGCAGAGAAACTCTTGTAAAATGGATGTCCTGGTTTTGCTGGGACAGAATCTCGAGTCAGCCACGGTTTGCAAGCCATTGTCACCACAAGGAGTGCTGAGGCAAATAGCTCAGGCAAATTGTGACTGCTCCATTCCTGGAAATGTTAAAGGCCATGTTGGATGAGGCAATCATGTTGGATCTGAGCAACCTGGTCTGGTGAGAGGTGTCCCAGCCCATGGCAGGAGGCTGGAAATAGGTGATCTCTGAGGTCCCTTCTAACCTAAGCTGTTCTATGATGAAAAGTCAGATGTCAGCCAAGGCAACTGACCAGAGATGGGCCACAGGCAGATCCCAACCCATAAACCTCCTACCTTAGAATAAAGGAAAAAGTCTGCCAAGGATGGATACTTCTTCTGCTCCTCCTGCTTCTCCCCATTCCTTGTTCACCATCCTGTCCCTGAGGACTGCTTTCTTGTTTCTTGTAACCTCTGCATGTGTGCTGCATGAGCATTTTATATAATTTATATGGGTCTTAGTTTTACTTTTTCTTTAAGTCTTTTTTCATTACGACTCATGGGTCTCCTCTCCTTTTCCTTTCTCTCCTGAGAAAGTTTATCTATTATTGTAGAGCAACTACTAAAGCTTAGTCCAAGATACGTGTTAAATGTAGACAGTGGAATAAACCATCAACCTTTAAGCAGGCAATATGTCTACTGGAGTTGGCGCTATCAGATTATTCTGCACAAATCGTTGCAATTTCCTCCAATTAGGAGGAAAGATTAGGAATTATTTAAGGCATTTGCTTCAAAATTTTAGAAAGCCATAAAATCAGAATGTGCAAATATGTNGCCAGTCTTATATCTTATGTTTGCATGGTACTTATTATTCTTATTGCATTGCTTGAATTTTCTTCAATAAGTTCACCTGTTGCTTAAGTTGGACACAATCTACAGCCAGTATCTTAAAAATGCCACATACAGTGAATCGACTTCTTTGCTTTTTCTACACGCCCTAGTGTTTCCCTTCCTCTCAGAATTATAGTATTCCTGACTTTTCTTTAATCTCAATCAGACACCTGTTTTCGAGAAATTGCCCAATGGCAAATAAAGAATTTGCACTAATCTGCACCAGGTTGCTTCCAGTAATCGCTTAGTCTTCACGTGGTGTTGTCTGTGAGCTTAATAAATGCATGCATTCGTCATCTAAGTTGTTCTGTCTTAAGATAGGCTGAGGAAAACAGCTTAAGCTTAAAGTCACTCTAGCTTTGTAAACAAGTAGTCCACTTTTACAAATGCCTCAAGGCAACATCAACTAAAATGAAGGCAATCCTTGGCTAAATAGATACTTGTAGGAGAAGGTTCATAAAGACTGACGATAGAATGATAATAATATGTTTTTATTAACAATACATTGTTTTATGTATTTGCTAAGTTTACCACTAACATGTTCATAAGAGTAGCATGAAATAGACTCAATGAAGCTTACATGGGTAGTCCAGCAATAAGAAGACTGGTGTATCATCACTCAGATAATATTCTGGTTCTGCTGACAATAGAAGAGAAGTCAGTACAACAATGGGTCATGCAGCTGCCTATCTATATAATGTTATTCTTAAGAGCCAAATATGAAAGCTGTATTAAATTGTCTCCTTAATTCATAAACATTTGTCTTTTAAAAGTAAACCCAGTAAAATCGGTTCCACTAAACTAACCAGTTTGCAAAAGGTTTTCAAATTGTTCACAGTAGTAGTCATGCGCTCAGTGGCTGTGTGAACTGCCTTGCCATTAGTTATGGCTTTCCTTGTTCATCTGCAGTTTGTTTGGTTTTGTGCATGGCAACATGACATAACAGCCACCAACACTGCACTATAAATAAAGAGAAAAGTATTTTACAAATTACGAATCCATCAAAACTGTGTTTATATAACTGATATGAGGCATTCAGTAACAGAGCAATCAAACTTCAGCAAGTTTTGAAACACTTTCAAGAACAAGTATGTTAAATAGAAAGGTTTAGTTCTGTTATTAAAACAGTATTCAGAAAATGGATTAAAAAGAACTGAGAGATCAGAGATAGACAGAAACTTTCCAAAGTTATTTAGCAGATACAGCAGAGAAACTCTTGTAAAATGGATGTCCTGGTTTTGCTGGGACAGAATCTCGAGTCAGCCACGGTTTGCAAGCCATTGTCACCACAAGGAGTGCTGAGGCAAATAGCTCAGGCAAATTGTGACTGCTCCATTCCTGGAAATGTTAAAGGCCATGTTGGATGAGGCAATCATGTTGGATCTGAGCAACCTGGTCCGGTGAGAGGTGTCCCAGCCCATGGCAGGAGGTTGGAAATAGGTGATCTCTGAGGTCCCTTCTAACCTAAGCTGTTCTATCATGAAAAGTCTGGTGTCAGCCAAGGCAACTGACCAGAGCTGGGCCACAGGCAGATCCCAACCCATAAACCTCCTACCTTAGAATAAAGGAAAAAGTCTGCCAAGGATGGATACTTCTTCTGCTCCTCCTGCTTCTCCCCATTCCTTGTTCACCATCCTGTCCCTGAGGACTGCTTTCTTGTTTCTTGTGACCTCTGCATGTGTGCTGCATGAGCATTTTATATAATTTATATGGGTCTTAGTTTTACTGTTTCTTTAAGTCTTTTTTCATTTCGACTCATGGGCCTCCTCTCCTTTTCCTTTCTCTTCTGAGAAAGTTTATCTATTATTGTAGAGCAACTACTAAAGCTTAGTCCAAGATACGTGTTAAATGTAGACAGCGGAATAAACCATCAACCTTTAAGCAGGCAATATGTCTACTGGAGTTTGTGCTATCAGATTATTCTGCACAAATCGTTGCAACTTAGTCACTCCAATTATGAGGAAAGATTAGGAATTATTTCAGGCATTTGCTTCAAGATTTTAGAAAGCCATAAAATCAGAATGTGCAAATATGTGTGTGTTAATCTGGCAACAAAAGCGTCAGGTCAGAACAGGTATGAGAAATACTGCTTAGGAAAGGATATGATAGAGAGCCTCCTTTTGGTATTTCTTAACCTGTTAGCCTGAAAACCCAGTTTTAACTCTTACAAAAACTTGCTATTTTATTACTTGCATTCCACTCTTTTCTCCATATTTCTTTAACTATTGCTTGAGTATTTGAACTTAAATAAGCTGTATTATGACTAACAAAACAGTAAGTGATGCATGATAATGATTGGATCTACAAAGTCATAGGCAGAAAATAGTAAATTGGCAGAAAAAAAGTATCTTAGCTACAAACCCAGATCTGTGTTGCATTTGACCTCACTAGCAATCACCTCACTTCCACTATCAATATTCTTAATCTGTAACTTTGAGTGCAGTGACTTGAAGTAATATGTAGATGAGGAAGAAGATTAGAGGAGGTACGTTTGAACTTTCATTCTCTTGCTGACTCACTGTTCTACTCGCTTTTAATGAGAGTGAAATTTTTAGAAGACTACTTTTATAATAACAATGGCCAGATAATTCCCACAGTTAAACATCATGACTGCAAATTAAAGCACTAAAAGAAGAACAGAGCTTGGGAATACCTGTCCTAAATTTAGAATCTCATGAGGTGCTGTGATGCATTCGAAGAGCATCTAACATCTAGTGATCTAATATAACAAGTTTTAAGGATATTCAAATCAATATCAAGGAAAGTCCTCCTCAGTTTAATAATTTTAGCAAAACAAAACCTGAAGACTGAATTCTTAGCAGATAGTTACAATAACTTTTTTTGCTTAACTGATGATTCAGTTGCCCTTCATGAAGAAGACCACTGTACCATATAGACATATTGCCTCCTTTAGAGTTCACAGCACTACAGTGCAGCTTTGCAAATACTACAAGAAATAATTGTCACAATTTATTTTTGATGGTTATCTAAAACCTGAGAATTTTAAGAAATTTTTGAACTGGCATAGATTGTTTTGTGTCACAATCTCATTTACCTGTTTTTACACTAGGAAATATCCATGGAAGACTGGAAACCCCATAACAGATAATAATACTGAAAAGATTTTCTTAGAAAATTAGGATCAATTCAATTTTCTGATCAGGTTGATTGAGATAGGGTTATTACTGGATTAATCCCATCAGACTTTCAGATAACTGTGAGTGAGCTTCTATCTTCTTGTCTAACTTGACAATTTTTGTTTATGAAACATCATTTCCTAGTCATAATTCTCCATTGATTTTCCAAGGAGAGTTTTGCAAATGCGTATAATGTTAAGTTTCAGGGTCTTTGCCAAGAGCAGATGTATTCCTAAAACTTGTAGCCATAATTTAGATGATAATTTCTGAGGAAACACTTGAAAATGCATATGTAAATAGCTCCTTGGGGAATGTTCTCTTCTTCCTTATAAAATATTACCCAAAACTACACTTAGCATTCTGGCAACAAAATCACCTTCTTGCCAAATGGATCCAGTCAGAATGAAAGACAGAATTTAGGATTCCATAGAAGTAACACATTTTTCTTTTCCTTAGTTTTCAAATCAATCAAAAACTTGAAAAAATATAAGATTTTTATTTTATTTTATTCTGAGTGAGTTATTTGATGGCTTGATGCTTTTGTTTACTTAAAAGGTAAAAGAAAAGATAAATCTTCTTAACACATCCATCTTTGATGATATTTTTTGTGATATTCCATGGATCATTGGCAGATGTTCAAGGATTCCAAAGTTTTGTTTGATATAAAGACATCAGCCAGAAAGCCTGTCAAAGAAACTGTTATTGCTACCAGTGCCTATAAATCTAAGTAGCATGAATAGATTATATATGGCTTACTGGTGTGACTGGTATCACTTAAGGACAGGTAAAATCAATTGAACAGTGTCACTTGATGTCTAATCTCCCTAGACAGAAACTGTATTCGTTCTTCTGGATAGCCCAGCAAGCCCAGAGGATGCACATTTCATTCAGAAGGTCCTGGTCTAGGACTTCAGTCAAAACAGACACTGGAAGCAGAAGTGTGGAGTGGTTTGGCATACATCACTTTGCAAATAGGCAACTGGCAAGAGGATCTGAAGCTAGCAAAATTAAAAGAAAATATTGGAATGGAGGAAAGTGCATATGATGAATTATACAAGTCAGCTGAAAGTAATAAAACAAAGGACGTCATAAAAAAAATTTGGATTACAGCTACCAATGCTAAATGCAGGAGCAACACACAGATCAAAATTCTCAGAAGTAAAATGCAGGAGTTGTGACTCGGGGGCAAACCAGTCACAGAAGACCTTGCTAATTCATTTGAATCAATTCAGGTCTTCAAGAGATCTCTCAGAGGAAAAGCTTATCTTCTAGGACAGGCGTGGTCTCTATACTCTTAAATTAGCACTGAATTAAATACTTAACATTGAATTAGAATATACTTTCTAAAGTATCAAAAGAGAAAGATGGAAGGAAAAAGACTACTCTAAGGTTTGTATGTGTTTATCACCTGTGATCAAACACTATTTCATTAATTATTCTCAAGTGAATGTTGAGACTGAATTGGAGGCAGACTCGACTAGCCTACACTTCACAATGATATTCACAGGGAAATCTCAAAATAGATTTCTGAACTCTCTGACTTCCTGCAATGAGCTCCAGGCAGAGAATCTGTCTCTTTTGCCCCTTCTTCCTCTCTCACACGCAAACTTAAACAGCTATTGTTTGCAGGTAATCCTTCACTTTAGTGAATCTGATGGATATAGTTCTGTGAACTATGTTATGACTCATAACTTGTCCTGATGGCCTTAAAGCTCATGTATGGGTACTGTTAGCCACTTAAAAGTATCAGCCTTCTAAAATAAATGAAAACAAAACATAAGTAGGATCACATTTGCTAGTGAATCTTTGAAAATATGACCTATAGCTCTATGATTCAGGATTCAAAACACAATTATGAACAAATCAGTTATAGTCTTTAATAAATACTATTAGTATGCAGTGTGAATATTGGTGATATTGCTATATTAATTAATTAATACTTACTGTAGTTCCCATAAACTGGCCCATGGACCAGGCAGTGGCATGCCATGCTAGCCATTTTAAAGTCCACAGCCAAACAGAAGCAGCCTAATACAGTTGTTGCTGGAGCAGCCTGAGAGTCTTCAACAACGTGAGTCAAATAAATCACCATTTCTTGCTCTTCACCATATTAGTCCAAACTGCAGTGTTCAGACTATGATTCATATCTATCCTCTCTGGCACTGGAGAGTAGAATACATCCCTTTGTACCGCTCCAAACAAGACAACGCAGCAGCAAATCTGTAACATGCATTTCAGTTATGAATTCGTTTCTAATCACAGAAGGGCCAAACTTAGCAAGAAGTACTACATGCCCTGTGCTGGCGGTAGTCAGTTCTAAATGTACCTCAAAACTGGGCAGACTAAACACTTCAAACATCACATCAGCATCAAAGTGAGCAGCAAGAAGTGCTGATCTGGGAATCAGTGAAGGATGAACTGTGAGTCTGATCTCATGAGTAGTTTAGGCAATAGAACTTTGTTTCTTCTGCTGCTCCCTGACAGGATTTTTTTTTTCTTTTGGGAATAGAATGCAGAATTGTATAAAATATTTACTCTTACATTATTTGTTAACATATTCTCGCCTCTTTAACAAATACACAGACTGTCCAGGCAGTTTGTAAATGTTGTAGCACAAAACTAGATTTTAGAGTTTGCCTCTGTATCCCTAATCTCTGTCCCTGCAGGGGGTTTCACTAATGATGATTTGTTGTCTGGAGTTTAATTAAGGAAAAAGTTAAGCTTTACTTACTTGTGTTCTTACAATTAAATGCAAATAGGTTTATAAGAGCCTGCTTGCATATGCAAAGCTGAGTAATACCAGCAATCCAATAAAACCCAGTAATTATAAAACGGCAGCTTAACTCCTAAATATGGCACAGCAGACAAGCTGCACAACAGGGTGGTTTGTATTGACTTGTAAGGGAGGAAATGGTGGTTAATAATTAACTGCAAATCTCATTCAAAATAATAGATACTAAAAAGGTTTCTGTCTTAATCAACTCTCCTTCTGGCCATAGATAACTGTTTGCACAGACTCATATTGCCACAGGTCTTTTCTTAGCACTTTCATTGGCACTGGTATGTTTGTACATTATGTTTGTTTGTTTAAGTAATTCTTAGTTTGGTTTCCATTGCTTCCTTGTTGGGCTTGCTCCTGCATCTAGATCATCATGTTTGACCTCATCCCAAAACTACTATTTGATCCTGATCTTTTTATCTGTCCCTTAAAGCAGGACATCAGGTCATAGACTGGGCTTGTGATCTCAGAGGTCTTTTCCAGCCTCAACAATTCTGTGATTCTGTGACATGCAGCATATTATCCTATGTGCAAATGCACGTACATGCACGCTTCTCATTACAAAAGTAATGAATGCTAGATGGAAATACTATTTAGTATTCATTAAATGAATCCTATGAAAGGCTTGCATTAGCAGTGCTATCATAAAGACAGGTGTTAACAAGTTTCTTTAAGGGAACTCTATGCTCTCTGGTACAGTTTTACATCCCCTATTCAGCAATATATATAGCATTTCTCTATTCCCACCAAGATACGTCTATCTGTCCATGTCATTAAAACTGGGTGTTTACTGAATCAGGGATTTATGATAGAATTTTCAAAAGTACCCAAGGAGTTTTGAAAATTCAACAAAAGACACTACTTCCATCACATTCGATTGCTGGTTATCCACATAGAACAAAGCAAAGTTTACTTGCAACAGCAGTTTCAATATTTAAGACTAATAGAACTTATTCTGTATGAAGTTCAGCCACTTATGTATTTCATGAGTTTTTAAGCTAAAACAATATTAAATTATTAATTAAAGCAGCAGTGTCGAACTGCTTGAGGGCAGGGAGGCACTGCAGAGTGATTTGGACAGGCTGGAGCAGTGGGCTGAGGCCAACGGAATGATGTTTAACAAAGGCCAAGTGCTGAGTCATGCAGATCCATCACAACAACCCCCAAAAGCACTACAAGATGGGGAAAGTGTGGCTGGAGAGCTGACTGGTAGAAAAGGATCTAGGGGTGGTGGTGGACAGCCAGCTGAACAGGAGGCAGCAGTGTGCCTAGGTAGCCAAGAGAGCCAATGGCATCCTGGCCTGTATCAGGAGTAGTGTTACCAGCAGAAGTAGGAAGGTGATGGTTTCCATGCACTCTGCACTTGTGAGACCGCATCTTGAGTACTGGATCCAGTTTTGGGTGCCACAGTATAAGGGCATTGAGGTGCTGGAGCAGGTGCAGAGAAGGGCAATGAGGCTGGGAAGAAGGCTGGTAGACTGGCCCTATGAAGAGCAGCTGAGGGAACTGGGGTTATTTAGTCTAGAGCAGAGGAGGTTGAGAGGAGACCTTATTTCTCTCTGCAACTACCTAAAACGGGATTGTAGTGGTGATGATCTCTTCTCTCAAATTTATAATGATAGTATGAGAGGAAATTACATCAAGTTGTGCTAGGGGAGGTTTAAAATGGATCTTAGGAAGAACTGTGAATTCTTCACTGAGAGAGTGGTTGGACACTGGAACAGATTGCCCGGGGACATAGTGGAGTCATCATCCCTGGAGCTGTTTAAAAAACGAGCAACTAGAGCACTTGAGACCCCATGGTACAGGGGTTAGGGAGATTATGGGACAAGGGTTGGACTTGATAATGCTGAAGGTCCTTTCCAGCTACAATGATCCTATGATTCTACTCTGATCTTATATTTCAGAATGAACACAATGGTCGGGGATATTCAGTAAAGATTTTTCCTATCAGAGATTTTCCTCAGAATGTCTGCTTGCTGAAGACCAGACAAGCCAGTCTAAGCTTGATGTATATATATCAAATATAGCTTGATGTAGCTATATCAGATATAGGGTGGCTACTTCTGTTGTCTTTTATATGGAAGGCATGCTTTTTAGCCAGCTTAGAATAATTCAGAACACAGAAGGTCCATGTAAGTTTTCTAAAACTCTGCCGTTACAGCTACAGTTATGTACATCTCTCCTTTCTGAAACAGTTCTGTTCTCAGTGTTACGTCCACACTTTCCATTACCACCCCCACTTCCACAGCTGAACCAAGGAGGGAGAGTGTAACAGAGGGCCTGTGGGTCGAGATAAGGACAGGGAGATCTGTCAGCTGTTACTGTCACAGGCAAAACAGACTCAACTGGGGGAAATTAGTGTAATTTGCTACTAATCAAAATCACAATAGGGTAACGAGAAATATAACCAAATCTTGAAAATTTAACACTTTCCCTTAGCTCCCCCTGTCTTTCAAGTCTTCATTCCTAATTTTCTCCCTTCTCCTCCCTAGGAGCCCAGGATGAATGGGAATTGCAGTCAGTCAATCACAAATGGTTTCTGCTGCTCCTTCTTCCTCAGCAGTAAGAGTCATCATAGTCTCATCAGCCTGGGGTCTGTCTCACAGGACACTATTCTCCATGAACCTTTCCAGTATAAGTCCTACCACCAGTTGTGGTGTGGGTCCTCCTGAGATGTACCAGCCTCCTTAATGTACATCCATCTGCCATCTTGTGGAGTCCTCCATGGACTGCCAGGAGACAGCCTGCTTCACCATGGTCTTCTTCACTACAGGCTTCAGGAGGATCTGTGGTGCCTAGAGCATCTCCTTCCACACTGCTTCACTGACCTGGGTGCCTGCAGTGTTGTTTCACATATTCTCCCTGATCTCTTCTGACTGCTTCCTGAGTTGCACAGGTGTTTTTTTCCTCACTTCTTAAACATGTAATCAAAGAAGTGCTACCAGCAGCACTGCTGTTCAGACAGTAAGACAGTCTCAGAGACACTGAGAAAAATAATACAGGTTTACTCAAACAGGAGCACTTAAAGCACAGGCAACAGCTTCCTGCTCAACACTGGAACTGCGTGCTGTAGAGTACTGTTAATATTCTTTGGGTTTGCTCAGTGTGAATCTGATGTGTTGTCAAAGTTGTGGTAGGTGATGTAATGTATTTGAGTATTTTTGTGTTTCGATTTTTTTTTTGCCTTTATTTTTCACCTTTGTTTTTTGTTTGTTTTTTTTTCCAAGTATGAAAATATTAAGCCCTAGCAAGATTTTTTGTTGGAGTTTAGCCTTGCTATGCTTCTGATGCTTTCTTCCATCTCTGCAAAGTCTTTTTGATAGAAAAGAAACTGTATGTTGCTCAGAGTGCAGAATTACAAACACATGAAAGATCAATAGACAAAGTACAACACAATGACAGTGTCTGAGTAAATCCCCAAACCCTTTTTAAGTAGACTTAAATCATGATGGTACCTCTGTCATTGTAGGTCCTTCTCCAGATCCCCATTTGTCTCACCTGGGTCACCATTATGTAGTCAGCCCACCCTGGACCCCATCCTTTCCATCTGGGAATCAGTAATGTCATGGATTAGAGACCCCAACTATATTTGAACTTTTACCTAAAGCATCAGACACAGAGGGAGGGTTTAACAAACCCAATGATAAATCTGCTGGCAGTGAAAAAAACTGATTGAGTTTGGAGAAGAAAGGCACTCAGACATTTTAATTCACTCCCCCACCACACATCAGAGAAAACCCTACATGAGACAGAGACCTACAGAGTTTCATCACACTGCTCCTACAGTGAACTGAGATAAAGGATCCAGAAGGGCTTCATTTGAAATCTCAATGTCTGTGGACATTTCAAGATTATTTCTTTTTCTTCTTAAACCTCTACAGTTTTGAATTCTGACAGCTTCTCCAAGAAAACAAGGATAAATTAGTAGACCATGACCATTTCTCCTGCAATAAAATTTGTCTGAACAGAACTGAGATGGAGAAAAAGAAGGCAGCAGACGTTTCTGCAGTGGGAGGGAGTGGCATGGAAATAGGAGAGAGCAAGGGGGCAGAGACTTTTCAAACATTATAAACCCCATCTTTTCTGCAGAAAACAGACAGATTGAACTTAGAGATTCTGTTTAGCGTTTAAAGCAGAATGACATCTTACTTTGAATCCGTGCAAAGCCAACATGCTACAAAGGAACCTTTACCACTGCAAATAGTGATGAGGTTTACATGCAATGTTTATTCTGTACAATAAAAGAACGCTTTGCTGAGCACCAGATCAGAATGAGGAAGTTGATGAGGTCTTCTACTTGCAGCTGACAACAGCCTCTCAGCTACAGGCCCTGGTTCAATGGGGGATTTTAACTACCCTGGTATTTCATAAAAGACCTACTCAGCCAGCCATCCCCAGTCCAGGAGGTTCCTCCAGTGCATTGGTGACAACTTCTTGATGCAAATGGAGAGGCCTACTAGAAGAGTTGTTGGATCTTGTACTCACCAAGAAGGAGGGTCTGGTTGAAACAGTGAAGGTTGCAGTGACCATTAGATGGTGGAGTTCAGGGTCTCATGTGGTAGGAATAGAATACCTAGCAGAATCACAACCCTGGACCCTTTCAGGAGGGTCAACTTTGGCCGTTTCAAGCAATTGCTAGGGGAAATCCCATGGGACAGGGTACTGGCAGGTAAAGAGACCCAAGATAGCTGGTTAAGGTTCAAAGACCACTTCTTTGAAGCACAGCACAAGAGCATCCCAAGAGGAAAGAAGTCAAGGAAGGGAGCTAAAAGACCTGTGTGGTTAAATTGGGAGCTACTGCTCAAACTGAAGAGGAAGAAGGAAGTCTATAGGTCTTGGAAGAACGGGATGGCCAGGATGATTATAACTGATTATACTGTATTATAACTGACTGATTTTATAACTTCTTCCCAGGGAGGGAGATGGGGCATTGCAGGGGGCTGCCTGGGGGCATAGTGGAGTCTCCTTCTACGGAGACATTTTAAACCCACCTAGACCTGGTCAGGGTGTCCTGCTGTGGCAGCAGGATTGGACTAGATGATCTTTCAAGGTCCCTTCTGATTCCTGATGATTCTATGATCCTAAGTCTATGGTAAGAGAATGTAAGGATGCAATTAGGAAAGCCAAGGCCTCCTTGGAATTAAACCTTGTAAGAGAATTCAAGTACAACAAAAAGGATTTCTTCAAATACTTTGCTGGCAAAAAAAAGCCTAGAGGCAATGTAGGCCCCCTTCTGAATGAGCTGGGTGCCCTGAAGACAGAGGATACAGAGAAAGCAGACATACTGAACATTTTCTTTGCCTCCGTCTATACTTCTGGGAGCTGTCCTGATATCAAAGCCCAGACTGCTGAGGTTGCAGAGGAAGTCAAGGCAAGAGAGGAGCCTGACTTGGCTGATGAAGACTGGGTTAGGGATGTGTTGATGTAACTGGATGTACATAAATCCGTGGGCCCTGAAGGGATGCACCCGTGTGTGCTAAGGGAGACAGTGGAAGTCACTGCTAAGCCACTCTGTCGTCTTTTCTAAGTATGGGGATCAGGAGAGGTGCCTACGCACTAAAGGTTACCAAATGTCACTCCAATCTTCAGGAAAGGTAAGAATGAGGACCCAGGTACCTATAGACCGGTCGGTCTCACCTCCGTCCCAGGAAAGGTGATGGAACAATTTGTCCTGAATGCTGTGTCTAGGCACATCAGGGACAAGAGGATTATTAGGGACAGTCAGAACGGCTTCACAAAGGGGCAGTAATGCTTGACCAACCTGAGACCCTTTTATGAGGGTAAAACTAGGTGGATAGATGATGGTGGAGCAGTGGATGTGGTCTATCTTGACTTCAGTAAGGCATTTGACACAGTCTCACAGAGCATCCTACACGCCAAAATGAGACAGTTTGGACTGGATTGGGTAGTGAGGTGGATTCTGAACTGGCTGCAGGATAGAAGCCAGAGAGTAGTGGTCAATGAGACAGAGTCTAGTTGGAGGCCTGTATCTAGTGGGGCTCCCCAAGGATTGGTACTGGGACCAGTCCTCTTTAATGTATTCATTAATGACTTGGATGAGGAATTAGGGTGCACTGTCAGCAACTTTGCTGATGACACAAAGCTGGGTGTTGTTGCTGACACCCCAGCAGACTGTGCTGCCATTCAGCGAGACCTGGACAGGCTAGAGAGCTGGGCAGAGAGAAATGTAATGAGGTACAACAAGGCTAAGTGTAGAGTCTTACATCTGGGCAAGAACAACCCCAGGTACCAGTATAGGTTGGAGACTGACCTGTTGGAGAGCAGTGTAGCAGAAAGGGACCTGGGGGTCCTAGTGGACAGCAGGATGACTGTGAGCCAGCAGTGTGCTCTTGTGTCCAAGAGGGCCAACAGCATCAGGGCGAGATCAGATGGAAGGTGTTAAGGAGTTTGAGAGAGGTTCTTCTGGAGCATTTCCAGTGTAGAGCAACAAAGATGATGAGGGAAGAAGAACACTTCCCTTATGAGGAAAGGCTGAGGCAGCTGAGTCTCTTTAGCTGAGAAGAGGAGGCTGAGGCATGACCTCATTGCTGTCTATAAATATGTGAGGGGTGGGTGCCAGGAGGATGGAGTCAAGCTCTTTTCAAGGTCATCTGGTGATAGGACAAGGGGCAATGGGTGCAAGCTGAACATAGGAGGTTCCATATTAATATCAGAAGAAACTTCTTCCCAGTGAGGGTACCGGAGCTTTGGAACAGCCTGCCCAGGGGTGTTGTGGGGTCTCCTTCTCTGGAGGCATTTCAGACCCACCTGGATGTGTTCCCGTGCAACTTGGTCTAGGTGATCCTGTTGAGACAGGGGGATTGGACTAGATAATCTTTCAGGTCCCTCCTGATCCCTAATGATTCTCTGATTCTGTGTTGTTCTCTAATTTTTCAAACTCCCTAATGTTTAGTCTTGGTAGTTACAATGAATAATTAACTATTAAAGAATCAAACTGTGCTTGATGCTTGAATACCTTAACTCCTGTCTTTAGAGGCTTCTCCCACCATTTGAAAGCACAAGTCAGATCTAACACACTGTTCCTGCCACAGTATGTGGACTTCCTTTCCAGGAGCAGAGTGAGTTTCCTAGTGAATCTGTTTGCCAGTTACTGTACCGAAACTGCATGAAAGAAAAGGCCTGTAAGTGTGATAAAGAATGTGTTAATCTTTCTGTAAGCATGACAGATTAATATCACTCTGTTGTGATAAGCAAGAAAAATTGTATGGCCATACATGGTGGGAAAGGCAAAGCAATGCTCTGTAAGTGTGTGTTAGTGTTAGTATTTTCTTGCTTCCAGATCTTTGAAGGTTTTCTGAAATATCCAGAGACCATTTTGATCTACAGGAACAAAACAGAATAGATTTGTATGTTTGAATGTTTTAATGTTTATTATGAATGTGATAGGAAAAGTGTTACTCTCCACTAGGAGATCACTAGGAGATTTTTGTTCACTTCCTAGGTAAAATACAGTGAGGGACGTTCAGAGATGTAGTAGTTTTGCTTATTTTCCTGCCATACTCGCACACATTTATGGTAAGTTTAAGTGGCCTCTGACTTTAAATGACAAACACTTGCACTAATTCAGTCCTTCGGAAAGTTTCACCATAGGTTTGCACAGAAAATCAAATGTACTGATGTTATCACATGCTGAACTCAGATCACAAATCACTGAAGTTATTAGATACCTAACTCAGAGAGTAGAGGAAAGAAAAACGAGGAAAGAGAGAAGATACTTGAGAGATTAGATCACCACTCAGGACTGCAGTGGTGTCTGGCAGGTTTCAGCTGCTCCCACTGTGCCTGACACCTTGCAACTGCAGATCTCTAGAGAATCTCCTCAATTTCTCTGGATGTCTTCTCAGTTAGTTATTGGCAGAGACAGCTTAGCAGAGTACATGGTGGTAGTGATAGGTCTCTCCTCTCTTCTTCAGCTTTGCAGATTTCTTAATGTCAATTTCTATCTGCAGCAGTTCCCCTGTCATCTCCTATCTCTCCATCCTTCAATACGGCTGGGGTGGTGGGCTGATGGTTATTGCCCCTTTGCACTGTTTGAATCCTGCTTTTATGTCAGCACTGCCAGANNNNGGAGGGCAAGTGGAGGAGGGGTTGTAGATGAAACACTCCAAAGTGAATCCTTGAGAAAACAAAAGCTCATCATGTTCTCAGCACTGAAGTGGAGTTGTGTGCCAGGTGCAGCCACTCCCGCTGCCCTGCTCACAAGTTATCTTCTATTTACTTAGCATTATTTGAGCCATCTCACTTGTTAATCAAAGTCTGGCAGCTATGAGTAACTGGTAAGGAAAGGACATTGTAAAAATGAGATATCATGCCAGATCCATGGAAACTACCTCTCAGTGAGAGACAAACTCGTGAACTGAGGAAGGATGGCTGCAGAACTGGTAGCAAAGATGCAGAAGCATTGAAACGGCTGGTTATGTTTTATTTGACCTTAGAAGAATATATCTTGAAATATATGCACAGAGAGTCTGATCTTTGCTCTCTGTTGGTTTCTCATTCTGCTTACTGAACTGTCATTTACTGAAACTGAAATTCAAATGAAACAATGCTGTGTTAGAGTGCCTAATTGCAGTGAAAGGCATGTTCTTGCTTTGGTGACAGTCAATTACCAGTTACTGCTGAATATCTTGCCTCTAGTAACTGACTCAGAAGTCACAACTGGTGCACACCAGTCCACAGTGTCAGAACATGATTATCTATTTCAATATAAATGAACTCTAGCAACAACAACACAGAAAACAAATCCTGCAGGTACATTTTGCTTGATGTGTTTCATGACCAAGGATATTTATGATCATTTCACTCACTTTGATAGAAAACATGACGAGGGGTCCATTGAATTTGAAAGACTGAAACCTCAAGCTCAGAATTCTAGTAAAACATGATTCTGAGACATGCTCTAGGCTTTGTTTTGAGGTACAAGTGTTAGAAAACCCCAGGACCACATTTTGGTTACTGATTCAATATTAGAAGGACTAAATAACAATTCTGAACACAGCTGTTTCACTAAGTGATGCCTTTATTTTCCTCCATGTAGCTTGAAGACAAAGTGCTACTAGAGTTGGGTAGGCCCGTGAATTCCTGGCTGTGCAAGATGACAGATTTTTGCTAGCCACTGGCCTGGCTGTAAAATTTTGCAGCCCGAATGATAAAAGAGAACTTACTGAGAATATCTGATCACAGAAAATAATTCTGGATGGAGTCGCCCTGTTTTAACTCAGTTTAAATCTAATAGAAACATAGACCATGTGTTTCAGTAGTTTATGTTTATAATTGTTTCCAGAGGGTAAGCTGTGAGAAATGAAGGGAGCTTGTCAGAGAATGCAGCTGTGTTAAAGAGTACAAGCTCTTCAGTTTTGATGAGGATTGATGTTTTTGAGGGTTTTGCCATTAATTAAAAATGCATAGCCTTCTAGAGTCGTCTTTACTAACTTCTGAATTTCTTGCAGGAAATAATTTCAAACCCACTGGGAGAAGGGCAACATTCAGAGAGCCTGCAGAGAATGGAGAAACAGGTTGATCAGCAAATAAGTCTGATTCGGAAATCCGAACACTTAGAATAAAAGATAAGATTAACACAGTAAAAAAATTAAGGTAGCATTTAGCATCAATGGCAAATATGTTCCTTGTTTTGCAATGGAGGTAACACTGAACTGGAAGATGAGACACGTCCTTCCGTGATAACAAATGAAGAATTCTGAAATTTTGCTACACTGAGGCAAAGATTAAGGTTATTTTTTAAAGACTACATGACTAAATGTGCTGTGGTAGGAGTTTCCTACAAGTGTACAGCTTTAGAAACAGTTTCCTTTATTGTTGTAATCCACAGCACAGATCTGTGCTGCCACCATCGAAACTGAATCATCAAACAGTGTGATTTATTCCCCATGCTGTCAACTGTTAAATTCCCTTGTCACGTCATGATTGTAGGTTTTGCAGAGAGTGCCACTTCCCCAGCATCCTTGCAGCATGTCTTATTCCTTCTGGGGTGACCTGTTGTATGGACATTGCAATACCACAGTCATGTCAGGTAGGGAAAGAGCAGCCTGGCTCCAAGTCCCCACACTTGTGCGTTGTGCTGTGTTTTCTTTGGTGTACCCCAGTGACAGGTACCTGCCAATTGATTGGATTATTGATGTTCAGGGATTACATTTATCCTTTCATCATAACTCAAAAATAAGCAGAGAAAGTTACAGTTCTAATTTTAAAATAATCTTAAATTCTTCATTTTTCATATGTTTGTATATGAAAACTCCATCTCATTTTCTTCTGCTGTAAGAAGGGACTAGCAATTGGTTTGTGAAATGAAGTCATATGCCCCAACAAAGGAAAATGTAACTTTAACAAAGACTGCCTGCTGGTCTTCTTTTTGAATGTGATTCTTATCTGTGAGGTTTAATGAAGTCATCCATGCTGCAAATGTCTTTAGAGACAACTGAAGACAATCTGTCAGTTGCCATGGACACAACTATGTGAAAACCCTATATTCCTGTTTTACCGTGTGACTACATACTGAGATGTGCTATATAGAACAGACTGAGTGTCCTTAACTTCATTCCTAACATGCCCTGTCACTTTTATGCAACTCCCTACCCAGCTAATTTACACAGCTTCCTTCACTGCAGTCTTTATCAATTCTGGCAATTTGTTGTGAGAGACATGACAACCCGAACTCAGTGATCATCCACAATAATCTTGGCTGTAAAGATTATTGTGAATATCGTTAACTGAATGCTATGCCAGGGGAATGGGTATCCTTCATAGATTCACAGATTCATACAATGGCTCAGGTTAGAAGGGACCTTAAAGATCATCTAGTTCCAACCCCCCTGCCATGAGCATGGACACCACCAGCTAGACCAGGTTGCTTAACACCTCATCCAATCTGGCCTTGAACATCTCCAGGGAGGGGCCATCCACAACCTCCCTGGGCAACTTGTTCTAGTGTTTCACCACTCTCATCATGAAGAACTTGCTTCTGACTTCCAGTCTAAATCTACCCTCTTCCAGGTTGAAGCCATTACCCCATTACCACTACAAGCCCGTGTAAACAGCCCCTCCCTAGCTTTCCTGTAGCCCCCTTCAGGTACTGGAAGGCCTCTATAAGATTCTCCCCAGAGTGTCCTCTTCTTCAGGCTGAACAGCCCCAACTCTCAGACTGTCTGTGTAGGATAGGTGCTCCAGCCCTCCAGTCATCCTCATGGTCCTCCTCGACACCTTCCTANTGGGATTGCCTCAACTCAGTTGCAGGACCTTGCACTTGGCCTTGTTGAATCTCATGAAGTTGGCACTGGCCCACTTCTCAAGCCTGTCCAGGTCCCTCTGGATGGCATCTCTTCCCTCCAGCGTGTCCACCACACAGCTTGGTGTCATTGGAAAACTTGTTAAGGGTGCACTCATTTCCATTGTCCATATCACCAACAAAGATGGTAAACAGCTCTGATCCTAGTACTGATCCTTGAGGGATGCCACTCGTCACTGCTCTTCATTTAGATATTAAGCAGTGGACCACAGCTCTTTGAGTGCGACCATCCAGCCAATTCATTATCCAGTGAGTGGTCCATTCATCAAGTCCATGACTTTCCAATTCAGTGACCAGGTAGGCAATGCTGTTTGCTCTTCCCTTGTCCAGTTGTTCTGTAATGTCATCATAAAAGCCCATCAAATTATTTAGGCATGATGTGAGGAATGGGTGTCAGGAGACAGGCACTTCTCAGTGTCATTTGGTGATAGGACAAGGGCCAATGTTTGCAAGATGGAACATAGGAGTTTCCATATAAATACCAGAAGAAACTTCTTCATGGTCAGGGTAATGGAGCATTGGAACAGGCTGCCCAGGGGGGGTTGTGGAGTCTCCTTCTCTGGAGACGTTCAAGACCTGCCTGGACATGTTCCTGTGTGACTTGGTCTAGGTGGTCCTGCTGTAGCAGGGGATTGGACTAGATAATCTTTCAAGGTCCCTTCCAATCGCTAATGATTCTGTGATTCTGTGAATCTGTGATTTGCCTCTCATGAAGCCCTGCTGGTTACCAATCACCTCTTCCCTTTCCATGGGCCTCAGCAGGGCCTTTAGGAGGATCTGCTCCATGATCTTGCCAGGCACAGAGGTGAGGCTGACTGGCCTATACTTTCCAGG
>VZRI01003404.1:50614-64005 GCA_013397515.1 Upupa epops
TCCTCCATGTGCCTTAGCATTTCTTCTAGTTGGACCTGTTCCATGATCTTCCCAGGCACAGAGGTGTGACAAATGAGGATATAAATTTTGCTTTCACTTTTCTTTTTGTAGAATTAAAATAAATATTTTAAGTAGCTAAATAAGCTCCTTTGTTACAAGTTGATGGGAGGAGGGAGTTTTATTGCTCCAGCTGAAGCACTGTCTGTTCTAAAGGAACGTGACAGGAGAGATAATGCCATATGGGCAGTCTCAAAAGGCTGTAAATTTCAAGCAGGAACACCTTTACATAAATAATGTAAAAAGCTGAAGTGTGTGTGTGAGTGAAAAGCGCTATAAAGCTTTGGGCGACTCTGCTTTGTTTTGTTCATAGCCCCTGTATGTGCCCAGTGCTGTATGTCCTTTGGTCTGCTGAATTTGTCTCCAATAAAATCTTTAGAATTTGCACGAGCTTCTTGTTTCTCACAGAGGTGAGGCTGACACATCTGTAGTTCTCCAGGTCCTTCTGCTACCCATTTTAAAAATGGTTTCTTCCAGTCACTAGGGAGTGCATTTGACTGCCAAGTCTTTTCAATATCATGTAAAGATGTTAGTTTAGTTCAGATGCTGTTAGTTAAGAAAGTTGTTGTAATACTAGACTGTAGGCTGAAGTCATCTAACTCCAAAAATCTTTGAACTGAGGCTTCAAGGCTTTCAGTGACAGAAGGCCTGTCCTGATGGCAGCTGAAAGTAGTCAGCATCAGTCTCAGAGTGGTGTGCTTGTATGTGAAAATCTGAGTCTGTGTTCATGTCTGGTATAACTGAAAAAATGAAGGAGGGAGAAAAACTGTCTTAGGACCTGTTTTGTAAGAAAATAAGAACAAGATTTCCAGCTTTGATATTCAAATTACAGCTTCAAACTTTTGTAGTCAGGCTGTGGCAGGCAAGGCATGCTCAGAGTATTAGAGTCCTGCAGGTTTTGGAACCAATCGTTTGTGAAGATCACAGCTCATAAATTGATGTTGTGGTTTAAGTCCATTTCACAGCAACTCAGAAAAGATGTGGACAACTTTAGTTTTCATTTAGCCTGAGATGAAAGCAGGAGCACTATTGATGTTGGCAGTACCACAAATTGATTAGAAAAGGACTGTTCCATTTGTCATTTCTTAGAAGAGGCACAGGGCAGATTTATCTTAGTCACAGGCTGGTCGCTAACGTGACCAAGAGAACAGAACAGGAGAATACTCACCCCCTTTGAGAGTTGGTATTTTCTGGATTGTTCGTATTGTTGAGCTATATTTAGGATGTATTTTACTGTGCATTCATGAGTATCACTTGATGTGCTCGAGTGTTTTCACCCATGCCCTGTGTTTGAATTGTTAAGACATGACTGACTATCATTTTGAAAACTATGAACAGAAACCAGAATTATAAAATCACAAAAAAACTTACTCATATGTCAAATCCAATGAATGGTAGAGGTGGAATAACAATAAAAGGGCTGTTTATGACTCTTACGAGGTAGATTATTAATTTGTGAGTACAAGAGGATTTATGGTGTATTAGTGCAGTGTACAATACATAGGAGTTAATACTGGGTTGTTACTTCTTGTACAGTATTTACAGCAAATAAAACATCATTTATTAAAAACTTCAAATAATTATACTTTTGTACTATGAATGTTGAAATTATATTAACCACTCATCACTTAATATAAATAATTTCTATTCTAAAAACCATGAGGATGAAACATTGGTCTTGATATAGTAAAAAACCTAAAACATCAGTATTGTTGTTGATTTCTAGCAAGTTATATCCTTATATACTAATATCCTTATATATAAAGTAATTCCTCTGCATTAAACAAGAGATACAGACAACTAAATTCTGCCCATGTTGATGGGTAATGATGGAACTTCATGGATAATAAATGAAATCTGATTTAAATTTCAGCCTACTGTGTACAAAAATTATTTCATTTCTTCATGCAGTGAAAGCAAAGTCACCTTAAACACAATATGAACAGGAAATATGTTTCAGTCCTATAGTTCAAAAATTTTATATGAGATCATGAAAACTTTATTTGGTTTGTCTGTTTCATAGTAAGTGAATAATTTCCTTTAAACAGAAAAATAATGAGCTGAATGAAGTCCCCTGATGACACTTCAAGCATGATATGAAGTTTATTATATCCTGACTCATGGTAAAGCTTGGATGTAGTCTCTTTCTTAGATGTCTTTAGGTTCTTGGTTCATCTACCAAAGAGTTCAGCATGTGTTGCACTTATTCCCATTAATGGGGTGGTTATGGAGATGTGAAATTGCAGTGTGATTCTTCAAGGAATACCTACATTGTCAGTCTGCATCTTTGTCTTGCTTTTGGGATCTATTCATTCATAGAAATGATAGCTCTGGGCAAACAGAGCACAAGAACATCCAAACCAGGTGGTCCTCTGGCATGGTTCAGAGGCATAGCTGACTATGTAAACCTGATCCCATCAAACTTACAAATGGATCCCATTCTCTCAAATTTTCCTGTCTGAAAGAATGAGCTCTCTACTCCAGGCATGTAGTTTGATGACAGGACAAGGTAACTGTCTGAGAACTTGAAACTGATAATTGGTTCAATTTCACAGAGAAATGAGAGAAAATCTGTAATGTGATAACTGGCCAGGTCAGAAAAGGCCTGAGATATGGTTTTGAAGTGGTCATGGATTAAGTTACAGAGCTGACAGTTTTGATATCTGATAGAGAAGATGTTTCAGAGGAGAGCAAGCAGACTGTCAAAGACAGATAGAGAGAAAATGACAGTAAAGGTGGTGCTAAGTTAGATCATAAGGGAGAAATACAGCTACTGGGACCTGAAGACAGATGACAACTGGTGAATTTTCAATGGTCCATGAAGCAGAAAAACTTCATATAGTCTTCAGGCTTAATGACACGGATGTAAACCCTGAAATTATCTTGTAGAAATCCTACTGCCAGAGCCTCTAAAACCGGCTGTTATATTTCAGTAAGAATCCTGTTTGAACTTCGCAAAATACTTGAACAAAAAAATTTTATTTCTTTATAGGTGTAGAGTAGTATATGAGACACTTCAGCTGATGTATTTCAGTTTTTGTGATTACAAGTATGAACAAAGCCATGTTAGTGAAAGAAAGCGGTTAAAGCCTGTGAGACAGTGATTTTTCAGACTTGGGCCCCAAAAGTACAGCTAAATTCCAAATCTCATTTTGAAATGTTCTAGAAACCTAAGAAAAGCCAGCTGCATTGGACTGTAGCTTAAATAAAAACATTTTATGTGGGAAAATTATAAATTATTCCAAACATAAATATAATTCTTCTGGAGTTATAGAAGATGCCAAGAAATAGTAAGTCACACAAGTTTGCAGAGCGTGAGACTAGAAAAATTAGGTTGAGGGAAAGAGAAATGCAACAAAAAAACCCATGGTCCTGAATCCTTGATATCTGAGAGACCAGAGATTGGCTTTGTTCCCACTGGCCATTTCCACAAGCTGGAGACTGCAAACCTGCTGTGTGTGATGTACTACCGGAGATACACAACCCATGCCACCTGTACTCTGGTTTCCAGTTAATGTGATCATGTAATGCAGCCATGATGTCTCACACTTAGACTGCAACAAAGTTGTGGTGAAATCCAGCTGAGATAGGAATTTCTATTACAATCTGAGGTTCATATGCAAATAAAGGATAGGAAACACAAACACTGTTGTTTCAGAACCTTCACTTTGCCTTCCAAATATATCTCATAGTCGCTACTCTATATACAGAACCCCTAAGCTTTGCCAGATTCAGAGTCAGGATGTGTAGGAATACTGCCTTCAAATTCTTGTAAAAAATTCAGGAAACTATGCAGTTTCTCTAGAGTTATGAGTTCATCCAGAGCGAGACCTGATCTATTTTTCTCCTAACTTTTGTTTGTTTTGATTTAGCTACAATTAAATATTATTTCCTCCTTGTTAGGAGGACAGAATTGCATTGCTTTGTTTATGTAGCTCGCTTCAACTGCTAACATTAAAGGCTCAGTAAGCCTTGACTAGATCTGTAATAATTGGAGTCGGGAGAATGCGTGACTTCTAAAACAGGTTACTTGAACTGTCCTTTAGAAGTCTCAGTGGCCTCAGTCACTTCACATATCTGTCTGAAGTCACTAATGTGAATACTGTCCGTTGGTCTCTGTTTCACAACCATTGCTTTCACTGTTACAAACAACACTAGCGAGAACTTGACTTTTCATCAATCAAACTAATGTGTCATTAGTGGGCAAGATGGTGTCACCCTGACTAAAACTTCCTCATACAGGAACATTTACAAAGTGTTTAGTTGTTCCTGAATGGCTACTAAAGATAATTTTATTTCCATTTCCACTGTAAAGAACATATCTATCCTGTGAATTGGTGAGACCCCTGCCGTTAGTACTGCACTCCTTATGCGTATTTGTAGTTCTGAGCAGTTATTACTACTAATTTTTTGCTATTAAGATGCCTTTCTGTATATAGAAACTATTATAGATTTGAAAAAACCCTTCAGAACTTTAAAGTTCAGATGTCCGTATGCTACAGCACTGGAAACTAGTTGTTGGTGTAGATAAGACTAGGCAAGCCAGAATCATTGAAATGTGGCCACTGAAATGTGTGGTAAAAATATATGCAGTTTGAGACTTAAAGAAATCACTGCTCTTTCCAAAAAGTCTGAACCAGATATGCAGGTTTTGTCAATGAAGCTATGATTTATGTCTCAAAGAGCCCATTTCTATTGGTTATACTTTCCCCCAACTAATGTTTTAGATTAGAGAAGAAATAAAGAGATTTGAAGAAATAGTCAGGCTAAGAAGGGAGAGATGGGCAAAAACTGAAATGCTTTTTAGGCATGAGAATCCTTATTTCCTCTCCACAGTCTTTAAACTGTATAAGGGCATATATTTCTAGCAAGTGTGCTATGGAATCTGTGGATCAAAAATGTTAGGTAAGAGGTAAAATGGAGTAGCTTCAGGCAAGTAAAGAAAATTCAGTTTCAAAGGAATGTAGAAGTTTTGATGCAGAAGCATTTTCATTCTTTATCTCTGCTAACAGCTGAGATGCAGGAATGCAGTGGTGATGTGCTGTGAATCAACTTTAAAAATGGTATACAAACTTCTGAGGACATACATCATTGGCCAGTATACAGCAAGCTAGTTAGCCGTTCTGTGATCCTAGCTAAGGTAATCTATATGACTAGACTTGGTAATTTCAAGTGACTTGGTAGGCAGAAATCTAAATCTGATTGACTCTTGGATTGCAATTCTTTTAAGCAGAGTAATTTCTGCTTAAATTTTAAAAAGTTTTTGTGGTACATGAGCTAATGGAAATACTTCATTATCAGCTGAATACATGCATTTGAGCTGAAAGAAAACTCTACCATAATACTTTATTAAAAGCTGATGAAGTGAATGTGATACATTCAGGGGTTGCCTAAATAAACTAGTGCTTCTAATGAAATCTTTCAGCATAGGATTCTTGCACAGATGAGAGTTGAATAGGGTTCTCAATTTCATTTAAAGCTGATGGGATATTTGCATAAAATCATGAATTGCATTCTCTTCTTTTAAGACTAGTACAAAACTAACAATATCACAGGACAGAAAAAGCTGACTCATTGCTGTAATTATACATCTAAAGACTAATTAACCTTCCATATTAAATTAAATTTCAAATTAAAAAGAACAGGCAGAGGCCTTTACACAAAGATTTAAATCCCAATAAAATATGAAGTGCAAAATATATTCAGGAAACTGAATCTGAATTTGACATTGATGAAGATGTACTGTTCTTGCAAACAGTGCTTGCAAAACTATCTGTTCAGGCATTCAGAGCTCCACAGCTGGGGCAAATATTGCCACAGCTAAACTGCAGGACACAAACAAACAAAAATATAGCTGGATGAATATATAGCAAAATTCTTTCCTGCAGCATTGTTTCTTATCATTGTTCACTTCATAAGAATTAATACTATTTTTATTCTGTTACAGGGCAAAACACATAGAATATGTGGTTTCTGACACATTTTTTTCAAAATCTTTTATAATTGACATCATCTTTGTGGACTGGGGAACAAAATTCTAATTCCTTCACTAGAGCAGATTCTGCTTCATAAACCCAAACAGCAATAAAATTCTCCATCTGTACAAAAAAGTGATTAGACCTGATTCTGAATGGAACAATAAAAGACAATTTGTTGCATATTTTCATTTGTTTCTGTCCCAATATAAATTTTAGATTTTAATTTGTCATTGAAATAAGGTTCTGAACATGTTAAATTCCTTCCATGGTCTTCCATCTAAATTTTTATTCCCAGAAATTGAGACTGAGTGAATGCCAAAGACATAATTTACTTTGAGTGGATCTTCTGCATTATTTCTCTTGATACTTTGCTGTGTGACTGCTGGATACTATTGATGCTGCTAGTAACTAACTCAGCTGAGGAAAACTCAGGAAAACATATGCTCACATTCATGTTGCTAGTGAATGGATTTTTATGAGTTCTTTAAGAGTAGGATGTGTAGAGGTAAAAGTGAAATATTAATTTATCCTGAGTTCTGAATTAATGCAAAGCTTTAGTATTGTCTGATCCTATTCTAAATACGATAATGGCTATGAAGTACCAATTTTGCTCCAGTGATTTGCCTCAAGTATGTGATTCTGCTTTTCCTGGATAATGAATTGCAAATATGAAGTTTTTTATAGTAAGTGTGCTACATATGAATGTGCTCCTGTTTTCTTCTGAACTTCTGAGGAATTCTGTTGGGTTGGTTGGTTGCTCTAACTTTGTGATGTCTCTATTATCATCTACCACTTGAGAGGCTGAACGGGCCAAGCAACTTCCTGTTGTCAACCAGGACATATCACTCTTATTTTCTCCTCTGCCTGGTCATGGACACATAGTCTTCCTACTACTTTTCATGCATTAGTGCTGGTGTCTGGCCCTCTTCTGAGCCTCCTTGATTCATTAATCTTTCAGGATTTCTAATGTGTTAGTAATTTATAACTTAGAGACATCAAGAACTGAGAAAAAGAAAAGAAGACAGGAGAGAGTAATTAAACACCTCCCTTTTGGAAGCTACAATCCATTTCTTTGTCTTGTAATGAGACTGTCAGATTCACCCTTAATTTTATTGAACTTTACTCTCCAGTTAACATAATTCCTATTATATGAACTCTGTCACAAACATTTAGCAAAAGACAGTATCAGCTCTGATTTTGTTGTGAATGTCTCTGGTCTGATTGCAAAGCCATAGATCCCAGTCCTCAAGCACCCCTTCTTCCACAGGCAATTTTAATTTCTTCAATTTTAGGACACCTTCAGTACAGCCTTTTGAGAGTCTGCACAGTGAAGTGTGTGAAGAAACTAACTAAATTCTTCTTTTGAGCAAGTTATTTCTCCTGCTTCGGCTCTGCAGTTCCACGTGCAGCGTGATGGACTGAAATAAAGAGGGTGATGAGGGACAGGAAGAATGGAAACGTGTGAAGGAGGCAGTGTCACCAAAAAATACATTTATCAAACTGCAACCTTCAAATCTTTGGTGCTGTCAGTGGATTCTGGCAAGAGACTTAGCTTTTAAGTGAACACTAAAGAAAACTGATTAGTGTAAGACCTCATGATGCTAAATGCATCCAGTCTGTCCTTCAACACCTCCAGGAATGGGGACTCCACAACTGCCCTGGGCAGTCCATTCCAGGGTCTGATCACTCTTTCCATGAGGGGCTTCCTAACATCCAACCTAACCCTCCCCTGGCAGCTTCAGGCCCTCCCCTCTCATCCTGGTACTGGTCACCTGGGAGAAGAGGCTGACCCCCACCTGACTACAGCCTCCCTTTCAGGTCATTGTAAAGAGGTAGAGAGGGAGGAAGTCTTCCCTGAGTCTCCTCTTCTCCAGGATAAACATGCCCATCTCCCTCAGCCTCTCCTCATCAGACTTTCCCTCCAGTCCCTTCCCCAGCCTTGTTGCTGCTCTGTACCTGCTCCAGCGCCTCAATCGCTTTCTTGAAGCTAGGGGCCCAGAACTGCTCCCAGGACTCAAGGTGGACCCTATCCACAATTTTCCCCTCATGCATTTGGTGGGTCACTCAGTAGTCAAAAGAGATCAGATTGATTAGGCAGGACCTTTCTTTCTTAAACCCATGCTGGCTGTGCCTGATCCTCTGCTTGCCTTGTGCGTGACACTCAATGACACTCAAGATGATCTGCTCCATAAACATGGCTGTTACCTTCCTGAAGACAATATTTCTCTGGATGAAAACTGGTACCTTTTAATTTTTGTCTCTAAATTCAACAGCCATTTCTGTTCAGCAGTGTAGGTGTGTTTTCTTTCTAGTGCTTTTTTCCTACCTAAATCTTGTCTAGGTGCTTGAGAACTAACATATTTTAATCTACCTCTTTGCTCTGTGTTTTCTTAAACTTATTCTTTTTATCCTTAAGCATGAAATAAATACCTCCAGCACTAAACAGTATGAACAGTATGTGCTTTAGAAAATTCAAATTGAATACAAGTAAAAGGAACACAGCTTGTACAAAATAGGAGATCGTCCAATCAAATGAGCAAAGCCCAATCTTAATTTCTGTATTTTAAGGTGTAAATAAGCTTACTTATTTGCAAGGGGAAACAAGACCTTAATTTAGATACAAAATTGGGGAGAATTATGGAAGCTGTAAAGAGTCTTCTGGAAAGTTGTATCACTTTGCTTTGGGACAAACAGATGCATTTTTCCAAGTCCTGGTGTCTGGCTTAACTTGGCCCTGTGTTGCTTCGTCACATTTTCTCCTTTCACATAAACTTTTCCAAATAGCTCACTTTTTACTTTTGTTGACTTTGATTCTAATGCATGGCATCTGTTCTTGAAGATGCTCTTAAGTCCTTGCTAGCAGATATCTTGGTGGGTTAACAGTTGGCAGATAGTAATTTTTTGGGTAGAATACTCATTTGTTTCTAATGAAGAAAACATGATTGTTTGCAGACTATAGCAGATCAACAAGATGTCCTCCGGAGGAGAATTCACAGTTAATTGATCTGTTAGCCCCATGCATTTGGCTTTCAGTTGTCTAACCCAGTTATTTCTTTCATTTTTGAATGCTATATGTCTGATATGAAATGAACTGAACTTTTTAGAACAGAGCATATAATCCTACTAGTGAAAAAAACATGCCCTTGTTATCAATATAAACTGTCGACGTTTCAACGTCTTTCCCGGAGTTGAGGTTAGGCCACTGTGCACTGGATGTAAAAAAATCCACACCTCATCACTGAAAGGTGCTTTCAACATATGTTACTGTATATTTGTTGTCGAGGTTGTACAGCAGCTTTATTTCTCCTGGTTCTGTATTCTCTAAGCTATGAAAATGGTGGCCAAAGCATGCTGTGTTTCAATAAGCTTTGCTTGTAACCTGCTGAGTGATGGCTTTCCATTTGTCTGTGGGATTATGGGATTAGGAAGAGTATTTCTCAGAAACAGCCTCCACTCAGCATTGCTGAAAAATCCACTTTGACTGAAATACTGCTTCTTAAAAGGAATAGAATTTTGGGTGACATTCATAAGAATGTTTTTGCACAGGATCATAATTTTCAGGACAAAATAAAACTTTACCTTCAAATATTTAGTTAAAAAATATAGATTTTTTTTTAATCTCATTTTAAAATAACAATTGGAAATTAAATGTTTGTGGATGGGGGAGTCAAAACTTTACCCTGCAAAAAAAGCCTGTATTTCAACCATATACCCACAAACAAATACCAATTTATTTTGGGACTTGGGATAACTGCAAAAGCTAGCTGTAATTTGGAAAATGACCAAATCCTAATTGAGTTCAAGGACCTCAGCATTTCCCGCTTGGTATGAAGGCTCACATTTCCATAGCAGCTTTTAGTGACCTGTCATTGCTTTATATTGCTTCAAATAGTTCTTAAATTTGGAGCATGCAAATACACAGACAAGCATTTAAAGTATTCAGAATGAATCTGCCATTTATTTTCTTTTATTTTCTATTGAAGGCAATGAAAGTAGCAGCAGAAAGGTATTTAGTAATTCAGTAGACAGACTCTTCTAACTGGTGGTGCATTACTGACAGTATTCCTTATTTGTGTAGAGCAGAATCTTTGAGAATTCAGCAGAGCACTCCAGTGCTGCTCTAAGAGAAAGTAGGATTAATAGTGTTTTCTGTCCAATATCTTCGCAACAAGCGGAGAAGAGGTCACCATGGAAGCATTGCCTTGTCTTTTGACTCTTACATACAATGAGTCAGTGTCATATCTATTTTTGTTATGTTTCTCCCCTCCTTTGTTATATGTGGCTCGGAAGTTAGTGGGATGATGCAAGATAATGAGCTAGATTCTAGTTTACCACTTCAAATAAATCATCCAAACTGTCAGAGAAATCTTAATCCACCTTTTACTTCCTGTGCCTAAGACAAGAGGCATTAGGATTTTTTATTCTTTGCCTTCTTGAAAATGTGAGCAATTAGGGCTGTATAAACATCACACAACATTGTCCTGCCGTCTTAAATGCCCAAAATGCAACATTCCAGTACAAAATATTTCCCAGGTAGTTTTAGTGGGGTAGTTCTTATTTCATTTATTTTTTTTTAAGAGAAAAAGGTTTTAAATATATTTGAAAGACGTTGGTTGTGGAGTCTCCTTCTCTGGAGATGTTCAAGACCCACCTGGAAACGTTCCTCTGCGACTTGGTCTAGGTGATCTTGCTGTGGCAGGGGGATTGGACTGGATGATCTTTCAAGGTCCCTTCTGATCCCTAATGATTTTATGAAAACAGCACAGACTTCTTAGTGTTTTCCTTGCATTTATCTGTAATACTGTTTCTTGTTCATGCCGCAATTACCTTCATGATCGCCTCTGCATAAAATTGTTTGCTGCAATCTTTGCTATTTTCTTCTTTTTGTTTGATCATCCAACTGCTGTTCTCATTTTATAGTTCCGGCTTTATTGTAAAAAGTTTCTTCAACCAGTGAAGGGCCTTTTGCTACGTAACAGCACAAATTTCACTGGAAGAGCGCCTGTGCCTCTCCTGTTAATGATCTGGTTTTAAAGCATGTTAGCTCTCCACTTCTCTTTAGAGAATAAGAGCAGCAAGGAAGAGATATAGTCTCACCCTTAGCAATATGTAAGGGAACTATAATACAGGCATCAAAAGGAAAACAGTAGACATGGATGCTACTTAAAAGAGGCATGTTCTCAAGTTCTGCTGTAACTGTGAACATTTGCATCAGTTTCTTCCTAAATAAAATGTAGTGACTTTGTTCTTCTGTCATAGTACACTCCTTTAATGTTACTTATAATTATTGTCATCTAATGGTGGACGGAGCTCAAGAATAGTGTTCTCTTTCCTTCTAGACATTTTTGGTTTAAGTGATTGATTTGTAATTTTTTTCCCAATGGGCTCGAAAAACCTATATGAAACACAGCCTAACCAAAAATAATGTTTATTCAATCACTTGCAAATGTTGCTCTTCACTAGGAGCTGGGACATCTTCTACAGTAACCACACAAATGTGAAATTAAGTGAATTATTACTCTTGGTAACTTTTGGCTACAGGAAAAAAATAACAATTAGTAACAGGACTATGGCTGCTGTACAGGGTGAACTGATGATTTCCTAGCAACTATGACTTAAGTAAATCTTTGGCATATACCCTGCATTTCAGTGCCTCTGGTAACAATCCTGTCTAGACAGCAGCAGCTGAAAGAAAATGAAAAGAAGAAAATGTGTGCTCTGGGTACTGTTTACCACTAAGTCATGAAGTCAGAATACAGAACTGTGAACAGAGGATTCCCTTGTAGTACTAAAGTACTTGGAAGAATTGGTTTGGCATGTAGGTCTAAGAGAAATACTTCTATTGTTGCATGCTCTGAATTAAAATGCAAAGAATTGTAGTAAGAATTGTCCAAGCATAGGATCAAGATAGCACAAAAGCACCCCAGCATTCCTCAGGGCACATGAAATACTTCTGTGATGCTTGTGTAGCATTTCTGTAATCAGATTTTTTGGGGGGAAAGGGCAGCATTTTCTTTGAATAATGTTGTTTTAAAGGTTTTGTCCGTCAGACAAATGGTTCACTTGATGCTTTCTATTAAGAATTTGAATGGCAAGATATTATGGCTCCAGGCTTAATATCTGTTACTTAGGATGCAGGAGAAACATGCATTCTGGGTTAGATTTAGTTAACTTACTGATCCAGACATTCTACCTAAATTTGTTTTACTGTTAAAAAGACAAACATTTTTCATTAAGTCAGAAGACATTTGTGTTGTACCTCTACTCATGTCAGGAAAATCAATCTTTTGTGAGTTTTTTCCAAACAAGAAAATAACTTCCATGGCTATCTAGTAACAGCTGAAATAACATGGAACATGTTCAGCTTACTATACAGCTTTAGTCTCCATGACAACGAATATATTTCTTTCTGCTGCACCAGACGTTTTCTAACCTGTATTTATCATAGTATTGTTCCAAAAAGGATTTGTGTCCTTTTGTGTAAGTATATAGAGAAACACACTTTTTAAAAGATGGTATTTAGGAGTGGGCATCTTAGATGTGCAAACCCAAACTAGCATACACTGACAGTAAGCTTTATGGTCTGCCTGTCTGATGAAATTGAAAGGTCACTGGAATGGCTCAGACCTCACGCAGCACTGAGCAAGCAGAGTTCCAGATGCTGTTTTATCGAGGTTTCTTGCATGAACTTGGGGTTTTCCTTAACAGGAGAGTCAGGAAGCGGTGGCTGAGGTTCGGTACTCTTGTGGCATTAGCTGGGCAATCACTACAGGAGGAGCAGAGCCAGACCTCTTTAAAGGATGCCGCACTGGAAGTCACGCTCAGACACCACACGGCAGTGAGTGAGCTGAGCAGGCAAACAAAACAAAAAAAAACCTTACACGGAAAAACACCAAACCAAAAAACCCAAAACCGTGGTGACAGGGCGGCAACAGAGGAAGACCAGGCTAGGGTCACCACTGCATATGGATATGGGCACTCAAACAGAGGTCCCCCAACAAGATGAGGCTCTGCAGGTGTCAGGCTGCCAGGAATGTAACACTCTCTGGAGTTTTCCTGCGTGTGTACGGTGCAAGCAGGTAGATTATCTGCCTAACCGAGCGGCACAGCTTCAAGATGAGGTTGAAAAGTTTCAGGTGGTAGTAGAAAGGCTGAGGAGAATTGGAGAGGCTAAAATAGAGGTAGACTGGTAGAGCCAGTCTGCACAACAGCCAAAGAAGACCCAAAAACAAGCGAAGCAAGTATCCTGCACAAGGAGGACAGAAGCCCAAGTAGAACGGGTGAGTGGAGCCTAGCAAAGAATCATGGCAGAAGGTGAGAACCACCCCTGTCTGCCTCACCTTCTCAGTTGCCACT
>VZRI01003405.1:10068-28059 GCA_013397515.1 Upupa epops
CAGGGCCCCAACCACCTCCCTGGGCCACCCATTCCAGGCTCTCCCTACTCTCCCAGTGAAGAACTTCCTCCTCACATCCAGTCTATATCTGCCTATGTCCACTCTTGCTTCATTCCCCCTAGTCCTGTCACTACCTGAGATCCTAAAAAGCCCCTTCCTAGCTTTTTTGTAGCCCCCTTGAGATACTGGAAGCCACAATGAGGTCACCTCAGAGCCTCCTCTTCTCCAGACTGAACAGCCCCAACTCTCTCCATCTGGCCTCATAGGAGAGGTGCTCCAGCCATCTGATCATGCTCGTGGCCCTCCTCTGGACTTGCTCCAGCATGTCCACATCCTTCTTGTAGTAAGGGCTCCAGAATTGGACTCAGTACTCCAGGTAGGGTCTCACCAGAGTGGAGAAGGGGGACAGAATCACCTCCCTTGCCCTGCTGGCCACACTTCTGATGCAGCCCAGGATCCAGTTTGCCTTCTTGGCTGCAAGTGCACGCTGCTGGCTCACACTGAGCTTTTCTAAAACAAATCTCTACACACTTTCATTTACTAGAGCATAAAAAAAATACTGAAATGTAAAATGCAAATGTGTATTTTTGAAATGGCATTTGATGCAAGGGCATTTTCAAAATATATATTTGATCAAAATAATTAAGATGCCCATCTACACAGAAGCATCTTATATCTTTGAGCTCAGCATAGTGCTCCGCACTTGTTGTGAGCTTTCTTTGTGAATAAAATTGTAATTAAGTAAATTACAGCAGAGACATTAGAGATAGCACTACTGTGAAGTGCTACTGTGTAAATTTGGCCACTGTTAATACTTAATTCCTTTGTAGAAATTGCCTATTGATCTCAAAAAAACAACACAAAATCTATTTGAAATACAGTGCAGCATTCCAAAATCATCTGGAAGCTTTAATGTGTCTGTATAAAATGTGACACAAGTTTGAGGTTTTTTTTAAAAGGCAAATATATTACTTTAGCATTGAAACTCTTTTAGATCAGCAAAAGCATTTAGTCTTCTAATAAAATGTCTTTGAGAAGGCACTTTTTCTTGTGTATGAATTAGACATACATCAATTAGTTCAACTGCAAAAGTTCTTCCTAAATTCTTCAGTAATCATCTGCTTGGATTTTTGCCATTCCAGAAACAGTCAGAAGAAAAGAGGTTTATTCATTTATCCATCCATCCAAGGAGCATTTAAAAAATGCCTAGGGAGTCCTTATTGTGGCGTTTAATTACTTAAAGGGAGCCTATGAAAAATATGGGGATGAACTTTTTAGCAAGGCCCCATAGTCTATAAAGGTTAGATTTTGAGCAGATAGCAGGTAGAAACACTGGAACAGAGTGCTCAGATAGAAGACAGATGCCTCACCCCTGGAAACATTCAAAATCAAGTTGGATGATCCAGGCAACCATATCTACTTGCAGCTGTCTCTGCTCATTGCAGAGAAGGTTGGACTAGATGACCTCTGAAGGTCCTTTTCAGCCTAATGCCGTACTGTAATTCTATGAAATATTAATCTCTCCCATTCCTTGTCCAGTAGATAATATCATGAAAGTAAGTGTATACAGCATTGGCAACTAATTAAATAGTAAAGTGTTTTTCATTAAAAGGTTCCAACCTGCTTAATTGTTGTCATCACAGCAGGATTTCTATAAGGATATATAATCTGTTCATGTGAATGTTATTATAATTAATAATGATTAATGTTATTACAATGAGCACCAAAGGAGCTAATCATAATATGCCACTTATGATAATGTATTGCCATCATTTTACATCACAAAGATATTTCAGTGAACTTGCATGACTCTGAAGCCAACCGTTTTGTTATGGTTCACTGTGATTAATGTGACCACCAGAGAAAACTGATAATAAGAGGTCAATAGGTCTCTTTTGTCAGGTGTCACTAAAGAGAATATATACCCCAGAAAAAATTAATTCTATTTTAAGTGTGAAATGTGCTAAATGACTCATCTATTAATTGACATCAAATATTTAATGAGAAGTGTGAAACTACTATACACTGAAAATTGCTTCTGTAATTTTTGCTTCCTTAGATCTTGGTGAAAGGTACTGTAGGAGATGGTTTCACTGGAGACATCGGACTTGATGACATTTCTTTTCTAGGCTGTACTCTTTACAAAGGTAAGAACTGAGTTAATATGAATAATTCTATCTATGAGTCGATTTGCTGCTGTCATTTTTTAATATTGCTACTGGAAAAGCATGAAACAAATCAATCTGAGACTCATGCCTGACAAGGAAATCCAGACTTGTTTCCTTGGTTCCTAGACCCTCATATCTAGGCACTACCACAAAATAGCTTCTGTTGTGCAAATAAGGTTAAAAAGAGACCCTCAAAAAGAAGTCCAGCTTCCAAACTCTTTGACATCTTTATTCCTAGAAAGTAAAAAAATTAACTGTATGTGAAGAAACTGACATTTCGTTTAGTAAACTCAATTCCATACAACCATCTGCATCCCTCCCAATTATTCTTCATGTTTTTACTGTGCCATCTGCTTCCATGTTACAGCATACAAACAGTTCAGATAGAGCAGCCTAGTCTCTGAAGTCATTACTACCTGGGATAGTACAAAGTCTACAGAATTGTAAACTATTATATCCCAAAACGCATTTACTTGAATGCATGAGATTCCAGACTTCACCACAGAAGGGATTTTAGGAAGACTGGTATTAGCTGCAGTAGGCATTGCAGCGAGATATACATATATATGTGTGTGTGTGTGAGATACTGTATGTATATATGGTTTGAAGGTAACATTCAGTATAACTGGGCAAATGATTTAGAACAGTGTCTGAATGTTAGTATCACAGCACTAACTCTTAAACACTTTAGTAAAGATGTGTTTTATTTTGCTCCTCAAAAAAATATCTTGTTGATACAAGAAGTTCTACTTGGCATGTTTCTTCTGCAGATAATTATTTTCACATTTTACCAAATTTACACAGTGAACAACATTTTGAATATAAAGTACTGTGCTAATACACAATTAACCTCAAAAAAGAAAATTGTAAAAGAACTTGTTAGTGAATCCCTACATGTTTTCAAATGAGATACAAAAACTAATATATAAGTACTCAAGGAGAAAGTGGAAAGCATAGAATTTCAGAATTCATAAATAAGAAAAAAAAGGGGGGTTCTTTTTTGTGGAAATATAAACCAAAGAACTCAAATATAATAGGGGACAGAGCTGAATAGTAAACAGGATTGTGGTCTGTATATGTTTCATGTATTCTTAGTACTGAGAAAATTTTTTAATACATTCCAGAGTCCTGCCTCTGTTTTGCTTCCTTCACACCATTAAAAAATTCCAATCTAAAAAAGATTCAAAGATACTATGGAAATAGCTGCCAACTATTCAACAACTGTAGGTATTCCACCCTCTTTAATTGCAGTTGGATCAGGGAAAAAACCCCAGAACTCCTATGCCTCTGCACTTTAGGATTGAGCACTAGCTACATGATTGCTCTTGTTACACTTCAGATAACCAAATTCTGATCAGGGGCAGAAAGGTCTGACAACCTGTCAATAAAGTCCTTCATAAATATTAATACAGTTGTTGAAATTTGATGGTACTGCTATGTGGCATCACTTGAATGCCTTAACCAGAGGCTACTCAAAGATGGACAAAAGAGTGTTTCATAATTGTAGAAAGTGAATCTTTCCAAAAGAAAAAGAAGGAGCAGATTATGGTACCTGACAATTTCCTCTTCTGTTAGAGTAGATTAGAAGCAGAGACTTGAATGTAGCATATTTTAAGATTTCGTACAGTATGGTTCTGACTGTTGAGTTGCAGATACATTTCTTATAACGTACAATTATTCCATCAAAATTTTCCTCCCCTAAAGGTTTTTATTTGAGTCTGAGCATATTACAAGAGTATCATTTATTTGATTGGAGTGTAGATGTCATAGATGTGCTCTCTACCTTATGAAATAGAACAGTTTCTGCTCCTGGATGGGATGGTTTGTCAGTCTTAGTACTCTAGACCTCAGGTGAAAAAAACAATTCCTTATTGTCCTGCACAAATTTTACATACAAAGTCTTCACATGGACTTCTTAATTAACTCAGGTGTATTGCTCAGGTGCTTTGTGCACTACAGCTAAGAATTTTATTAATGATTAAATTAGAAGGAAGAGCTATATAATGAAAATTCATTTTTATGAGCAGTAATGCAAATGGTTCTCAAGAAAGGAGAATAAGCCTGAAGGAAGGTGCTTAGTAAAGAATAGGAAGAAAAGTAAAAACAAATGATTTGATATAGTGCTAATGACTCTGAATGAAATATAATGGAAGAGGTGGAAGGAGACTATGACCTCAGAATAATTCTTCCAGTGATGAAATGGCGAGGTGAAGAAGGTCACATAGTCATTTCCACAGACACTTGCAGTAATCGACATGTTAAAAAGCCCCACTAATTTATCATCGGAATAATCTGTTATCCTTGATTCACAGGGTAATTAAAGTTTTTGTGATTGTTCTGTAAGTCTCCACAGCATTAGTTTCTTGAGATGATTCACTGGCTTTAATCCACTGTGAAAGACAAGTAAGAGGTGTGAAGAAATTCTTGCTGTAGTTGAGGGATGTACATCAGCCTAGTGCTTTTCACTAGAGTGAATCATCAGCCTGGTGTTTTTCACTGAGAAAATATTCAGTTCAGTTCCTACTGGACAGGACTAAAGTTATACATCTTGCCTGTCCTGGATTGTTTCCTTTGAATATATATCCTTGACAAAGGGCAATATTGGCAAGGGGAGGAATAATTACAGAACTAGCATGCTTTGGTCCCGCTGTTCAATATTTTTCGTTTGTTTTCTAAAGGGTATTTACCAACAGTCTCTACAACAACTTCAGGAACTTCAGTTCCTGTTACACTCCCCACGAACAACTGCACAGAGAGGGAGTTTGTCTGTAGAGCCTCTGGACATTGCATCCAGCTGATCCAGAAGTGTGATTTTAGACCTGACTGCTCTGATAAGTCTGATGAAACAGCTTGTGGTGAGTGTACTAAAGCTTTCTACTTTGCACCTTATAAGTTTGTGCCTGTCAAACACTTTGCTTTATTCACTGTTTACCTTTTTTTATCAGTGCCTGGATGCTATTTTTAACACAATTTTCTTCAGGGAAAAAAATAAATTACCTTGCTCTGACTGGGAACCAGAGCTATTACACACTTTCTGCCTTCTAATGGGCTGATTCAGACTTGACATTATAGTTCCAGTTATTACTGACATAAGAGTGTGGAAGGGAGAATTCCTCAGTTCTCCAATGATTGTTAATTTTTTAAACATTATTTGTAAAATTAAATGACCAGTGGCTTATTTAATTCTTTTCAAAATTTCACTAGTCCAGACTGCAAGACAGAAGAACTTGACAGTCTCATGTTTGGAGTGAATATCTGGGTGACTTGGGTCCACTTCTCACCTACTTATTTAGTTTTTTGATTTATTATTTTTATACTAAGTATTTCCACCAGCAGCAATCGTGAAATTCAGCCTACCCCATGCAGAAGTGAATTCCAACCGGTAAACCACAGAATCCTTAAGGTTGGAAAGAAACTCCAAGATCATCAAGTCTAATCTTCAGCCCAACATATCCATGACCACTAGGTCCTGTCCCAAAGTGCTACATCTACTCACTGTTTGCACATTGCTAGGGATGGTAACGCTACCACTTCCCTGAGCAGCCCGATTCAATGTATAATTACTTTTTCATTAAATATTTTTTCCTGATTTCCAATCTGAACTTCACCTAGCAGACCTGTGGCTATTTCCTCTTGTCCTGTCATCAGTTATTTAGGAGAAGCGGCCAACACCAACCTCCCTACAACTTACTTTCAGTTAGCTGTAAAGGGCTGTAAGCTCTCAGCCTCCTCTTCTTCAGGCTAAGCAATCACAAGTCCCTCAGCCTCTCACGTCTCCAATGCCTTACTAATTTTTTTGCCCTTTTCTGTACTCTTAACACCTCACTGTCTTTCCTGTACTGATATATAGGAAAAAGTTCCAACAGCCAGATGGGAAGTTGGGAACACTTGATCTGGAATAATGAACACGTCACTCTATGCTTTTCATAGAGGTCTAAGACATTTGTAGACAGCTTCTGAATTGCAACTTTTCTCAATATAGCATTTTAGGAAAAACTGTCAATGGCGTTGTTCAGCATACTGAAGCTGATTAGTGAGGGGGACAGACATCTAGAGATAGTGACCTCATCAGTCTTTACAAACTAAAGTGTTCTGACTTGAAGAGTAAGACTCTATGTTCATTACACATTGTGTAGAAACTCATCTCCCATTAGACCCCCACTTTCTGTATCTTATGTTGAGTAAATCTGGAAGATACTAACTTCCTGTAGTGTGGGAAAACCCAGCTATTGGAATTCTGCCCTGAAAAAGCATCCAAAGCTGGACAGGACTCCAAGTAAACCATCTAAGTAACTATGTCCCTGTTCGTGCAGAGGTGGGGTAGACTAGATGAGCTCAAAAGTGCTCCAACCCAAACTATATTATGAGTTTGAATCTATGAAAAACAAATGCAGAACCCTTTGGATAGAAGTAGTTTCCTCTCCAAAATTGTCTCAAAACCATCCTTTCCTTCTGACAGAGGAAAGTAGTATGCAAAATAAACCTTTAAATATTTGCTGCCTCTGAAGTCTCCCATCACTACAGCAATGTTGTCATTTTATCACTTGAATGACAGTACTGGAATAGGAGTTATGTATGTCCTCACTGAGGGTGGAAATATGTTCTCAGGAAGTTGTTCTTCTCAGAGGTGTATGAAAGAATGTTTGTAAAGTATGCCACTTATCATGCTCATGATCTGTCACAAATCCTTATATGGATAACTCATGAGGTCACAGTGGCTATTGCTTGCATCTCTACTGGAGACATACAAGCTATAAATCAAAACTCTTCCCTCCCTAGTCTATAATTTTTAAGCTCTAAGGCAGGAATTATCAGATACTCTCCTAGCACACTACAAGTTCTTGATATAGAAGTTACTTTACCCACAGTGTTTGAACCTCATGGCTGCAAATAAATTCTCACAATTCTCAGCGCAATTCCAAGATCATCAAGTGCTACCATGCCCACTAAACCATGTTCTCCAGCTCCAGATTTATATATGTTTTGAATAATCTGTTTCAAAGATCTGAAGATGACTCACCCTGGGTCACTTAGACAAAGTTTCTGCCAAATATTCAGTAAGATATCCTGAAAATAAATATTCATAAATAAGTCAGTTTCTTTACCCTAAATACTCCAACAGGTTATGCATTGTAACACAGGGATGGTAGTTGGCTCATTTTTATTTTTCACTGGCTCAGGAATCAAACACTGAGGAACAGGTAATGCCTCATAAATAAAAAATATGTATTTAGTAAGAACTATTCAGTAGTTCACACCAGTACCAAATACCTGCATTATTATATAGCTTCCAGGTACTGTGGGTATTGCTTAAAATATTGATTTGGTGGTTTAGATATGTGATTGTTAAATTTGTACATAATGTGCAATGATTTGCTGATATCATCTCTCTGTGAGACTGAAGCAAAAACCATGCAACAGTTGGCAGATTTTTAGCTGATTTTACCTACTTTTCACATATATATCATGTGAACAGATTATTAGAATGCCCTGGAAGCTGGTCAGAACACACATGAAAGTAGATACCATGGAGTACATTTATATATTCCTAGAACGAGAATCTGCCTAACAGAAAAGAGCATATGGGATTGGACTAGATGATCTTTCGAGGTCCCTTCCGATCCCTTATGATTCTATGATGATGATGTCTATAGGGTAAAAAATGCTGCATGTAAGTATTCCTGGATAAAATAAACGGAAATGTTTTTGTTGCTATGTTGTTTACTTTATCATAACACAAATTAATGATTTCCAGTTTTCATATAAACATCAAGTATTCACTGTTCATCTCTAAAGTTAAGGAATTATGTGACTTTGAAGATAAAAACAAGTGTGGATGGTATCAACCAGCCTTGGAACCAATGTCAGGAAATTATTCCTCCCGTACCACAAGCATATTCAAGTGGGAACTTGGAAGAGGCGCAAATCTCTACCCTGGGCAAGAAAAACACTGCCCGCTAACTGATCACACAACGTGAGTACATTTTTCAGGTACTTGTGTCTTTCTTAGACTGTGTAAGTTCAGCCATATATGGATTGTCAAGGGGAAAAAATTCTCCTTTCACAGTACTTTCCTGATTTATTAATGGTATGTCATTAATGGACAATCAATGAAACAACTAAGCAGGATCAATAGCATTAATACAACAGATGAATCAAAATCTAAAATATTAATAGACAGGTACACATTTCTAAACACACTTCTATAGATTATTTCCCCAAGTTTCAGCAACTCTTGAAGCAGAGAAAAATACAAGAGCATTCCCCCTTACAGAGGGACATGTGTGGTACAAGCACGTTTTTCCTTATAAGAAATAAGTTTGAAGTCATGGGTCATCTATGTGTATACATCCCTGTGTCTGCAGTCTGTTACTATACATGCCACAAAAAAATCAACCTTCCTTGTGTCACTCTAAACTGTCAGCCCACCAGCTGGTGACATGTGGAGAAAAACCAGAGAGTCTCAGTGGAGTTTCTAGCAGAAAATTTATTGTCGCCGGCGGATGCATGAGACGGAAGCTCATGCCTTCACAACCGCACACCCCGAACTTGGCTGAGGGGTCAGCTTGTATAGTGGGAAGCATTACATATACGTGAAATTGTATAACGCCTAACATAATACCCATAAGCCTAGCACTGCCTTCCCTGCTTTTGATGTAAATCAGGTCTTCTCCCATCTGGGCTTGCATAGTTTATTGTGGTAAGGGTCTGTAGGGGTCTTAAATAACCTCTGTCACTATAAACTTTCGACCTGGTTGTCCTGCGCAGACTCCCTAGTTTTTTTCAGTGAGTTGTGTTTTGAGCCTTTCCTTCACCAGCACATTCTTGGCCTGGTCTCCCCCTTATCTAGGAATTCACATTTTACTTTGTCTTAACGGCACAGTCTTTCCCAAACAGGATTCCTTATTTGGTGGTGTACTAGAAGTCATTTCTCTGTCAAAGGTACATAGCTTACTAGGATTTCACTAATGAAAAGCTCTAAAAGCAGTTACATAGGTCACCATGAATCACCCCTTCACTGGATGGAGACTATTTGCAACATCTGTTGGATGATGTTTATGCAGTGGTTGTTCACCAGTAAGATGATCACTAGCATACCAAAACCAGGTTTGGGCTGCTGCTGTTTTCCCTTTATAATCTTTCTCTACTATTTAAAATTTCATTTTAAATAGTATAGTAATAGTAATAGTATGGTTTTAAATAGTATATTTAAATAGTAAATTTCAGTTTTTCATTTGTTTTGAAGCTGTTTAAAAGCTGACTTTGCAATTCACTGGCTGCTGTTTAATGTAGTTGACAGTCATCGTCTTGATCAATTTTTCAGCAAACACCTACTCAGGTGGTCTTAATTCACATAGTGTATGCTCACTTTTCTACCTTGCTAGCCATTGTTGTTGCAGCAGTTTTGCCCAGTACTAGTGTTATTTGCATTCTGCTAATTAATAACAGCTAATTAATGCAGTTCAAAAGACCATAGTTAGAATTAAATTCAGTTTAGTTTATATTTTACCTTTTTTATAGTGAGTTCACAGTGAAATGAGAAATACTTTTGTTTCAGTGAAGATTTCTGCATTAGTTTTAGATTCTAGGTTGGTTGTTGATGATGATTATTAACTTCTAAAACACTCCTTTGATTAGTCTCTAGGAGCAAAAATTGGCTTTTTTTTCAATTAATGTTTGAGTTACTAGTTCAGGTTATTTTTAACCAAGTGAGAAATGTGATTTTAAAAGATGAATTAATGGAATTTGTACTGTAGTTAAAAATAACAGCTAAGTTTTTTTAAAAAGAAATCCTTACAGTTCTACAAGTACCAATTGTATGAAGTACAAAAACCTTTCAATGTCCAACAACTTCAATTCATGTAACAAGGAGATTTCTGTACAGCAACAATCTTCTGAACAGAAAAATACTTACTTAGTTCTGGTAACAGGCATGTTTACTTTCTGTGACAGTAGTCAACTGTAATGGTTTATAGTGAGGGTCTAAATCAGTTTGGATTTGCTAAACAGAAAGAATTTATTGAACCCATCACCAAGAAGAAAAGGAAAAATCCCCACATAAATAAAAGAATCAAAAAGAGAAATCAAACTGTATCACAATGCCTTCACACACACTCTGAGAGAAATGAGAGACAGCTAGCACACTGGTTTTTGGCTTTAGATGAGAGCCCTAGAAAAAGAGTGTACACCAACACTCACAACCATAAAGCCACCACACACACAATTGCATTTGACTTTCAGAAGAGAAAGGGGTGGGGGGGGGTGGCAGAAATACAGCATAAAATATACATTTGGTGCTTGTGGAAAGGTTCCTTTTCTGGTCCTCTTGCAGACATCAGCCCTCCCTGATGTCTTAGGCTTGCTTCTAGCTTTGCTCAGCTTGGGAGCTCTTCTGATGCTGTTATAGCCTCAAAGATGTAAGAATGTAAGAGATCCCCAGTCTCTTTCTGTTCACCAAAGACTCAGGAGCTCAGTACTTACAACCTCTCTCTCTCTTACCAGAGTCTTCTTTCAGTCTCCCAGTGGCAAACCGTACAGCATCTTGGTGAGGACAGAGGTAACATGGCACTGGTGAAGTGGGGCGATGCCCGTTGTGGTAATAGACCTGCTTCAGGGCCTGCTACAAGTNCTTTCTGTTCACCAAAGACTCAGGAGCTCAGTACTTACAACCTCTCTCTCTCTTACCAGAGTCTTCTTTCAGTCTCCCAGTGGCAAACCGTACAGCATCTTGGTGGGGACAGAGGTAACATGGCACTGGTGAAGTGGGGCGATGCCTGTTGTGGCAATAGACCTGCTTCAGGGCCTGCTACAAGTCTTGCTCATTGCTTTCTTCTCCCCTGTGGTTAAGGCTCCAAGAGAGGGAGCGAATTAAGAGCTCACCACTTTCCTTGACATCTTCAAAGGCAGCCAGGCTGTAGGAGTGAGGTGTAGGAGAGTCTCCTTGCTTTGGCCTGCTGCCAGGAACTGGGCTGGGCTGGGCTGGGCTGGGCTGGCCCCCATAGCAGAGATGCAGTGACTCTTTTCAGGGAGAGGAGGACTGTAGTTCTACTGCTCTAGTAGAGCAACTAGGCCAGGTTAGGTTTCTGTGCTCCATCCTTCGGTGGTAGGTAGTCCGAGAGCCTTTGCTCGCCCTCCTGCCCTAGGGGATGGAGGGTGGCAAGGGAGCAGAGGAGCAATCTGTTTGACAAGAGATGAAACCAGACCAGAAAACAGGAAGTCCACTCCCTTTTATAGACTCTGTCCACCAATCACCTGTAGGGTCAGGACAATGACCTAGGGTTCTGCTGGGAAAGCTACCCTCAGTTTCAAAATAAAATGCTCTTTTGGCATAAAAGCACAAAAATTAACACCTGAAAATTTGATTATTTTCAAACTGCAACATCCACTAAGTTAAAAAAAGGCTCTTTAATTTAAAACCACTCCAACAGGTACTTTGCTCTATAGAATTATATAGAATTTACTCAACTTCTTTCTGTAACTATAGGCGAATCAGCTTACTATAACAGCTTGTACTTATTAAAGTCACTGCATGTTTTTACCAAAGAAACCCAAGCCCACAAAATATCTGTATGTCAAGAGGAGCAAAAAAAGAATTAGAGTTCCAAGTAATTGCTTCAAGGTCTCTATATTATCTAAAGGAAGCACATTCTGTAAAAAAGTGCAAGTATTTATGATAGATTGGCTGTCAAATCTTACACTGATTGCTTTTTAATTGTAGTATATTAACGGATACCAGCACTGCATGGATACTTAGTAAATCCTCTCGTGGTCTTTCCATTACCGATTTGCATTGGCACAGTAATACATGAGACTGTATTACTGTTTTTTAACATATTTTCAGGGTTTAATGCAATTAAGACTACATTGAAAAGATTGATGGAAGGAGCAAGTAAATGATCCATTGAGATTGCAGTTTTCAGACAAAGCTGAAAAGTATTGCTGTTCTGATGTTGTACATGAGAGGTAATTTGGTTGTAGTGTTTCCCCATTCCCTTTGTTTATTGGCCTGTAGAAGTGAAAGGGACCATGGTGCTTCCAGATTGCAGCAAGAGATGCAGAGCAGCAGTTTTGTCCAATTAAAACCCTGCAAAGTCTCTCTTATTATCTCATCCATTTTCCACAAATTTCTATGTTGTTGAGATGGATGAGAGAAGTTGTAAAGCTGTGATCCTGTGTATTTGCTTATAAAAATATGCAATCTCAAAGGATGCAGTATAGAAACATTTAGATGCATCCTGATGGAAGAGCAGATGACAGAGCAACTTACAATGTTCGTTCAGGAGAAATAAATGCCTGTCAATAGTATGAGACTTGCATGATCTGCTTTCCATGTAATACACAGGCTAGCCATGTGTAGCTTGGTGAACTGTAAGGTGGACATGTGAGCCTCTAAAGCTGTAACTACACTAAATAAGCAAAAACAACTCTTTCAGAAATGGAGATTGTGTGGGTTATATAAACCAAAGGCTGGAGGAACAGAAGCTGTTATGGGAGTTCACTATGGTAGCATGACAGTCCTTGGCTTTGGCTGGAGAAAGGCTGCTGTGTGTTTTGCAGAGGTGAAATTGGCATCGTACACTGAAAAGACCATGATGTGTGTATGAATGCAGAACTTTTAGAGCATGTTTCTACACTTGGCAAATGGGTATCCTCCACTGCAGTTAGGTTTCTAAGTGCTGTAAAAATGTGATTTGTGTAGGTTCAAAAAATTTGTAGAATAGACATCAGCATACAGATAACTCCATAAATTTATTGCCATTTCCAAGACACTGGTTAATGTTGTAGCAGATTTCTTGACGTTATTAATGATACCTGGGTACACCTGTTATTTGAAAACTGTTGTAGCAGCTTGGTTGATATGATAATTGATACCCAAACCTGATGCTAAAACAAATGAATCAAAATAAGGATGTGGAAAGACATTCTAAGCTTACATAAAAATTGGTGCTGCATAAACAACTCTCTTGATAACCACATTTTAACACTTTCTTGCTTCTTGTGAGAAGCTAGCACAGGAAAAAAAACATTAAAGGTTTAAGTGACATACTTAAACTCACCATTTTTTCCATCAGTCAAGAAATATTTGAAAATTCAGAGTGAAATAACTGTGATCCCATGGGACACTGGGAAAAAACCCCACATTTAACTTCTTGAAGACCCTTCTTTTTTAATAGTGTTTTCTGTTATACTGAATGTACAGAATGTACAAGAAATAGTAAGAAATAAGAATAGCCAGAAATAATTATAAAATTCTAGTGTCTCCTGGAAAATCTTGTTCTTAATATACTCCCGACAGTTCATATGAGTTTTCTGTTTATAATTTCTTTTTCAAAACTCTTATAAAGGAGATTCCTGCTTCTCTTGAACTTTTAGCAAGTGATAGCATTAACAGAGCAGTGGAATTACCATATACCATTTTTCCCAATGAATTTCTATAAAATCAAGATCTCTAAGTTTTTATCGTGCAATTGGAACATCTATTCTGTAGTGGTAATCCTAAAAAAGAAGCTGAAGTGTGTTTATAACTTATAGAGTGATTATTAAAGGACTAATGGACATTTACAAAAAGTCATCTTCATTATTACAATGAAAAGGATAAAAAAGAACTCCTGAGACAAAGCACCTTCCTGAAGACACAAGAAAAGCTTAATTTCCATTTGTCATTTTATATGTGTGCTTGCCTGAAAAGTTCAACCATTTCATTACGATGGATTTATGTCGTACTTTGTCTCATTCTGTTTAGGCTGTGCTGGCTGCTTTTATTTTAAGCAGGTATTGTTTGGAGATGCTGGCATTAATAACAATGCTTTTAATGCAGTTTTTTAGGCATGGAGAGTATAAACGGTACCCCAGAGTACTATTCTTAGTTACACTTATGTAGAAGTGGAGGAAAAGTATGTGTCTTACGAGATGCTTTTACACTCTGTAGATCTGTCCTCCATAGTATTCTCTCCTTTAGAAAAATGAGTGTGTGTTTTTATTGATCTTGCGTGAGAACTTTATTCACAGTGAAGAGAAACACACAGCATTAAGCCTCTTAGGCTCCACAGTTGTCTCTAAGATGATGTTTATAGTACTCTTAAACACAATGAAGAGTGAAAAGAAGGGAACATTTCGACCTTGTAAAGAGGTGTTTCTTTAGCATGGTATCTATTTCTATCTATCAGAAGCTTTGATGATTGTGTTTCTATAGCTGTTCTTGAGTAGAATGGGTGTTCAGTTCATCAGAATAAAGGCTTGAGGGCAGTTAGAGAGAAATATGGTAACAATAAACAACAGAAGCTGTTTTATGTACTTACAGAATTATTAGTACACATACTTTCATTCCCCTTCCTCCAACTTCGAAAGCACTTTCTGAGAATCTTGTGTATAAAATTTCTCCACCCTCTTCTTGTCCCTTTAAAGCTGGGACCATAAGTTTAGCTTTGAAGAACAGATGACTCCACCAGTGTAATAAGATGTGAATGTCTTCAGTAATGAAGTCTGAATGCTTAGTACATCCGGTTAATGCTATCNCATAAGAGTAATGGTCTGAATGCTTAGTACATCCGGTTAATGCTATCTTGTGACTCTGTCATAGCTGACTTGCTAGTATCTTCTTTCGTCATTAGTGACAAACTTCAGATTAATGTGTGTTTATAAATAATTTGAAGTGCACACAGTAATGTAGAGAATATACAATATATCACCTTAAGCATATGTTGATAAAAGCTGAACACTGTACATTTAACATTGTCTATGAGAAATCTCCATGTGGTTTCAGTGAAACAAGCAAACATCATTATTCTTTTTTAGGAAAAGAAATTTTGGGTTGAAAACTGGTGAAATGGTACATCTAAGTGTTGGACCATCAATTTTGGGTGGAGAAATATTTGTATTATTTGTGTCCAAACTAAATATGTCGTTGTGAGAAACTGATTGCTTTTAAGAATAAGCCAATGATCAGATACTTTTTTGCAGAATGGTATCAAATAACTATTGCTTTTCAAGTCACCCCAGTTTCTTCTGCTTGAAGGAAGAGAATGTAATGTACTAAAGTATAACTTAGCTTTGTATATTATGATACCAGACCATGAGAATAATTTCAAAATTAAAATAGATCAAATTGTGAAGAATTTCATCATTATGTGTGGGTAAAACTTGAGCAGAACAATGTCTTTTTCGAATTCATCTCTCTCATGTATAACAAGGTATCATAGTTGTACTTGAAGGTTGATGTATCATGGGCAAAAAAGCAAGAGTCTTTTGGAACTCTGACTCTTAGAGTCTGATAATAAGTATAGCACACTTTGATTTACTGCAAGAATTCCATCTCACATTTGTAATTACTTTCTTTGGAGCACCTTTCTAATCTCAATGTCCAGTATGTGGGTAGAGCTTTGGTGTGTTAAGCACCTTTGTTTCTGTTCAGTTTGATTTAACCGTAGAAACTCAATCCTGTGATCATTTGCTGAAGTTTAGATGATGTCTCTAGCACTGTGCAAAGAACTAGGTTAGAGTCCAAGAGTTCAAGAACAGTTGACTATAAACATTGATAGATGATGGCTCCTGCAATAAGAAATAATTATGTTCTTGCAGGATGCAGCCCAAAATGTGCATCTACTTTGATATGGCATGGCAATCATATTACTTGTTTTGATTGTGAATTTATTATGTTTGATGTTGAATGTCAATGGAGGTAAGAGGTTACTAGATAAAACTTATGTTTCAAAACCTGATTAAAGAACTTACTCTTTTTTGGCAGCACTAGTTTAAAATTAAATTTCTCATTTACTGTAAATGAAGATCTGCATTCCTGACCAGTGTTCTAGTGTTTGATTGCAATTCCCATTTTAGTATTTTGGAATCCTTACAGAAATGTTCACATCTACTTTAATAACAAACTTCCTTTTTTATTTTTTTCCCAGTTGTTAAACACAGGGTTTAGTTCCTGACTATTTAAAACCCATTAACACCTATTAGAATCATCCAGTGGGTAATATTTTTCTTTGATACACAGTAGAATTTATTAGACTATTGGAGCTCCTATTGTTCTTTAAGATTAATGAACATTACACATCTTATGACATTCCAATTTTGCATATAAATTCTTTTTCCTACAATAACATCCTCAGAGCTGTAATCCTTTATTCAGGAAATAACCCTGTTGAAGCCAATGAATATGTTATGCGTAAGTCACTGCAAAACTGGCTATGAAAGATACTTTCGTATGTTATGATCTATAGTAGGCCCTCCTCTGCTACCTACAGGAGAATAAATAAAAGTATTTCTAGAGCAGACACTGAATAGCTAGTGAATACAGACACTAAAGAAACAGGGCGTTTTTTTTCTAAACCTTTTTCTGCATGAAGATTCTCATGCTTCATAGAGAAGCCTGTTCTGCTACATTTCTTTTAGATTCATAGGCATTATGCATCTTGAGCAAAACTTTGGCCACACTTTACTCTCTCCTTCTTGCATCATGTTGCCTTCTGACATTTTCCTCATATGTCTAGTAACCCACAATCATTCCCCTTTGGCTAAGAGTGTTGCTTTTGGATGTCACCTAGTGCCATACTGACTTTTTTTTGTTTGGAGTGTCTCACTGTGCAGAAACCCATGTAGACAAACCAAGACAACAAGGACTTGGCAGTTTCTGGTTTGATGGTGCTTGAGAGCTGAAGAATAATGATCTAAACATGTAACAGGTCCAACCTTTCTATGGAGCTCTGATTTGTTAAACAGATGCTGCACAGTGTTTAAGGATACATTTAATCCAGAAAAATTGAATGCAATGTGGGACTGTTTGAATTTTCAAAGGTAGCATGGTGGATGATTATTCCTCTAAGGAAATAGAAATTTCCCTCTCTAGTCTGCCTATTTTTGTTTGTTTATTTTTCTCATTACTGCTGAGATTTTGAAGGGAATCAGAACCTTTTAATGAAATGGAATTGTTTGTTTTCTAACTAGATTTATTCTTCATTCTAACTGAAAGAGTAAGGAGTATTTTATAAATCTAAGCACTTATTCAAGGACTCTCAAATACTTTTAGAAGATACATAGATGAATTAGCACTTTAAAAACTGAGACATGTCCAACAGTTAATTACATCAGAGCTTGAACTTTCTGTACAAGAAAATGGATTGATTTTTGATCCACTTTCAGACATTACAGCAATTCCTGTGGTGAAATGAGTAATTCACAGCATGAGACTTTAGCTGGTAACACCAGATTTAAGCTGTGCCTAATTTTTTTTCTAGACATCGATTGTTTTAAACACGTCTAATCTTAATGCTGTGTTCTGAATGTGTTGAAAAGGGAAATAGAGCTAATATTCCTTTATGGGTACTCATTTCTTTCTAGCTATGTTAAAAAAGAGATCAGAAACAGTAACTTATTAACAAAGTTAATATGGAAAGGTAGCTCAGTTGCTTCTGTTGAATGTTTTGTATCTACTAAAATGCTGTGGATTTCCCTCTGAAATTAATTAGGATTATTGCACTGCCAATAATATCTCCATATAGGGAATGCTTGCAGTGTAGAGGTAAAACTAATTATTTGCAAAGGGTGAATATCAAGATTCTAATGACACATGGTTTAGCTGCCAACTAAGAGATTTTTCCTTCGTATGATTTTTCCCAAAGTGCCTGAAACCTTGCAGTTACTGACAGGAGAACCTGGGTGTACTCTGCTGCATTTCAGCACTTATTTTCAAACTCACTTTTCATGAGATATTTTCTCTTTTATACATGTTGAACAATATCTTATTTTGGACCTGTCACCATCAATTTCTTTAGGTATCATTTGCTATCATTGGGGGGGGGGGGGGGGGGGAAAAAATGAG
>VZRI01003405.1:28097-45732 GCA_013397515.1 Upupa epops
AAGAAGGAGAATGCTTTAAGGAGAGATCAGGTGATTAAATTGCACAGTGAAAAAAAATTAGTCTGGTTGAATTTCATTCATCATTTAGGTGTACGGAAAATCTTACAATACCTTGTGACTGTGTATTACTTAGTGGTTTCAAATACGTTTAGCTTAGCTATGAAATCTTTAAACGTCACAGCTCAACAAACTGAACAGATTGCCTTTGCTTTAACTGGCTCTGCTACAGAAGATGCATCTGTAGAGGGTGCATGTCTCCTAGCATGTAACCTATATGCAGACAATCATTTCTCATTCATCCCTCTATAGAATGTGCATCTCCCAGTGAATTTCACACAGGTTGCCATACCAGACGGCACCATGTTTAATGGCTAGCATTCGGTGAAGTGTATAATGCAGGCAACTGGTTAACTAGTTGCAACACTATAGAAAACACCGAAACAAGGGTTAAAAATCAGTGACAGTTGTCTTCTTAGGATGAGCTGCGGGACTGGTAGCATGTAGGCAGGTATAGGATTTTCATGTGCTTTCAGGGGAAAGGCCTGACAGAACATAACAACTAAGAGATGGAGATTTGAATTTCATCATAGCATTAATTTTACCCTACAATATTTCCAAACTGATCTCACACAGAGGCCTGGATGTTGTACTGAATACTCTGGGAAGTATGAGGGCTGTGCTATTGCTTTTCAGAGGTGTTTATCATTCTGTTTCTTACAGCTTTCTTGAATGCTGTTATAAATACACTGCTGACACTCTTGGACCACTGAAGGCACAATGTCCCTGTAGCAGAATGAATTCTGAATGTTTAAGTGTTTCTACAAACCTTAACAGAACTGGGTATTGTCTTACCTCCAGGCGAGATTCTGGTAGAATATTCATCACCAAGGGAAAAAAAAGTAGTTGCATTGAACTAATGCTATTTTTCTGCAGAAGGGAAGAAAATAAATGAAATGCCAAATGCAGGCTTGCCTGAAATGTCTGTAACTATGCAGTTTTCAACATATTCAGTTAAAGTGTATAGCACTTGCCGTTTATTAGAAGAGGTTTTAAGAAAAAATAATCTACTACTTTTTATTTGGGGATTATTTTTATCTAATTGCCCAAATGTTTGCGTGCATGTTATGCATATCTATTTTCTGCTTATTTTCTGTAATAATTAACTTCCAGTTATTTATGCTACTGTCTCAAGGATTATGCAAATGCATGTAGTAATTATAAAGATGTCGGAATTGCCAGGATACAGAGAAAAAAGAAAAGCTTCAGTGACATTTCTTTCATCTGCCTGTGAAAGAAAAGAAAAATAAGACTCTGGAGAAGATCCAGATTTCCCCAGATCATTACATTTTCCCTAGAATCCCAACAAACTGACTGTGGTCCCTGTTGGCTCGATCAGCAGGCCTTGTAGTCACCTATGATGTACGTGACTTCCACTAATTGACGATCTGCTGAATATTTTAAGGTGTAATTTTATAACTTATTTTTTCTCCTTGAGAAGTATCTACTTGCATGTCATTTAGAAAGAGAAAATATTACTATAAACCAGTAAAGTTTATAGTAAAGTACTAGAAGAAAGGAGGATTGTAATTCTGCGGAGTATTTAATTCTGTGGCATACAATAGAAATACTGACTCTGATCATGACCACTATTTTTCTGCATTTATTTAGGTAGAAATCAAAACTATTTGCATAGACAACCCATCCCATGCACACCTGATATTTTTATCAGTTTTCATAGTATTAATGTATCTTTCCATTATGAGTTGTATATGCTTTATGTTTTCCAATCAACCTGTAAGAAACAATCTGCAAATGGCTATCTTTCCTGCTTGAAGTCCTTCATTTTACAGGATCTTCAAGTACTTTAAAGTAAGCAATCACATTAATAGTTTAGAGATGGGAATCATTCTTTCTTCCTAATGAGAAATTAGAAGTAATTCGCTTATGTGCCTTTTAACATTTGCAGATACTTTTACATACAAATCCTTACCAATATCAGAAACAAAAAGATTCATTCTCGCAAGTTTTGAGATGTGTGTAATGATTAGTAGTAAAACTGTGCTTAACACTTCTGACCCACATGTTAGAGTTGTACTTTGCACTGCTGAAGGAAACAGTGAGGGACTTCTGTACCAAAATCACTATCCAAACTGTCTCTTTCATTTAGCAAAATATTTTCAGCAGTTTCCTATGGCTTTTCTTTCCTGACACCAGGGCAGGCAGACTCAGTACTCTGCGTGACAAACAAGAAACCAGATACTCTTTTGCAAGGATTTTCTTTGGTGTCAATGGCAATTACTAGGTTTTAATTTTCCTATGAAGCTAATATGTAATGCTCTTAATCGTGAAGGAAAAAACAAGAGAGAATAATATTTGAATGTAAAAATTGCCTTAAGATCAACCACAGGTTATAGGAAGGATACTCTATGAAATGGTTGCCCAGGCTGCTTGCAGTCAGTCAATCTGTCTTATTGCTGCATAGACAAATACAAGAAAGAAATGAGTTACCACATACAAGACTCTAAGGATGAGTGAATCCATTAAAAGGCTCAGAGGAAGTTGCTGTATGAGTACAAAGATAAGATTTACCTATTTCCAGCCTACTGTATGTATTATATTGGATGGAATGCACTGTTTTTGAAGTGGCTGAATATACAGGGAAATTCAGTCTCTCCTTGACCTGCAGAGTACACAATAGGTGTTAATTAATAGATGCTTGATTATTTGATGGTTATTGAGTTTAAATCATTCCAGGTGATCCTGCTGTGGCAGAGGGATTGGACTAGATGATCTTTCAAGGTCCCTTCCTATCCCTTATGAATCTATATAGTAAATGTAATCTATCAGTTTTGTTGTAACTTTGCAATGAAAACCGTGTATGTGCTAAACTCATCATTATTTTATCATACACATGAGTACATGTTGAAGTTAATACAGACATTGCAATCTGAGGTAAATTATGTCTAGATAAATATTGAATATATTTTTTAAAAATTGTATAATGTGGTTTAAAGAAACAATTTTCTTACAAAATTGCAAGACATTTCACTAGATTAATTTAGAAAGTTGCTTTTATGATTGTTTAATTCTGCAGGTACTAATTCTGGTAGTCTTCTACCAAGACTACATCAAACTGAGCCCTTACTACTGACATCAAAGTCTTCCAGTCCTTTAGAAACTTAGATAGCACTAGTGTAAAAAAACTAATGATTTTGGATTTTGTACTGTTAAATTCTTGACTCTTCCCCTTACCCAGGCCTTTCAGTCTGTGAACAATCTGGCTGCTATGCATTTCATTCAGCAGTGCTTGCTGGGTATTGTCACTGCCTTCTCACAGTTGCGGGAATGCAGCCTTATGGAGCAGTTGCTCAGTGCTTGACTAAACAAGATCAAAAAGCAAGGAGAACTTGATACTACCACCTTTTTAAAAATACAGGTTCCATTGTCTGGTTTGTAAGCCCTTGTTGGAATGATTGTTTCTTCTGTGAATCACTGAGTATGTAGTAGTTCTGCTGAAGGAAACAGACTCTTATCACTGGTCAGCAGCTGCTTTTTTTTTGAAAACCAAAGTGTTAGGTGATAAATCTTATATATTTAAAACACTAAAACTGGATTCTGACCCCACTGTTTACTCAGAGTCTGATGCTTACTGCAAAGCCAGTATTGACTTTCTCAGCAGCTCTGGAGAAAGCATTTCTTGACTTTCACTCTGGTTTCTCTAAGAAAGGGAAACATAGAGGCCCTCTAGCCATCATCTATACAACCATGAGGGTAAAGTCTGACTTGAGCTTTCCCTTTTATTTTGCCAATCTCTGATATAAAAATATTAGCTGTCTTTTTATGGGCTTTTTGGGATTCTACCTATGCCCTGATACACTAAAAGGCATTAAAATATTCATACAGAAGATGTTATATCTGTATAAGGATATTTTGCTGTAACTAGAATTTTAAGTAGAACTTAATTATGATGAAATGTTTTAATTAAAAAAAATCTTTCCTTATGACAGGTCTACTGCAGAAGGCCGGTATCTGTTTTCAGACAGCTCAAATGGAGAATTTGGTCACACAGCTGACATTGCTACGCCAGTCATATCCCTTACAGGGCCCAAATGCAAAATTGTATTCTGGAATCACATGAATGGTTCAACAATAGGTTCTCTAGAGGTATGGAGATGTTCTTTTGTATGGGATTGGCTTGGGTTTCTCACTACCTAAAATTGCTGTGGGAAAATTAATGCCTTCTCATTTAGTTTCATTACAGCTTAGGCTGTTAATAAATGAAAATAATTACTAATGCTCCACTGCTTTCCTTATGTTGTTGTTGATCAAAGTATTACTTCAAATAATCAGTGGAAAATGTAGCTTTCTACAAGTATAATAACTTACGACCTTTATTGGAATACTGTGTTTGCATCTTCTGTACAAGAAAAAGCTTTGTATTTCACAATACCCTTTTGACTGTAAAAAGCATCAATAGATATTGGGACAACAAGGTCTTTGGCTGAATGTGAGAACATGGAAAAACGAAGTAATTGTATTGAATTTCTTGTAAAACTTTGCTGAAGCAGCTTAATCCTCAGAAAGTTTAGCTTACATTTTTCAGAGGTTAATTGCAGTAACATAAACAGAATTGAACTATTTCTAGCACATAAGAATATAAACTTACTCAAGCATATCCTTTCCTTCACTCCAGTTGAAAAAAAGCACTTCTTTAAAAGAAACAGAATTCATTCAGCAGCTTGTAGATCAAATCAGTTAGTGCAAAGTAAATGAACAAACCAGCAACATTGCTGTCAATATTATTTTTGCTGCACTTTTCAGTAACAGTAATGGGATTTCCTAAGGATCTTATACAATACAAATACAAACATATGTTGGAAAAAAATTACTTGGGATGAGTTACCCAGCAATCTGTGCACTCATCATCAAATTGGTTGAGGCCGCTGCATGTGGATTTCATTGTATAAGTAAATTCTCACTAGCTCAGTTACTCTAAATACCAAATTATAACATACAACAGACAGAATTCAACTATTTTGAAGATTAAATGAAAACTAGAACTGAAATCTGAGATGTGATGCTCTTCACATGCCATGCATGTGACTTGCTAGATATTCAGAGGTAACACTTTCTGTGTTTTCTTGAATTTTTTAAAAACAATTTTAAACAATATCTCTCCATTACTTCCAAATAAGTGAAGGTCTTGCTAGGCTGCTTAGCAACTAGCCAAACTTTAATTCATCAGAATGAGTGGGAAATCAGAGTGAGGAATTCCTGACTGAAACTTAAGCTGAGAACCCTCAGTTTTAAGATTCACGACAGATCAATTTGCTTTTAGAATTCTTTGTGTTTCCACCAGAGTCCAGTGCTTCCTTACAGTGTAGGAACACACATTAGCTGGAATCAGGTGCACCTCATGTTTAGTAGACATTAACATCACATTGTGTGGAACAATGCCCAATATTGCCACCACAACAAAACAAATGTATATAGATTCTTTTTTCCCCCTACTTTCAAAACATGAGACTACAATTTCCTTATATTTATCAACTGATTTTTTTCCCCCTTCTATAATTGAATTAATTTAAAGATTTACCAAAGGAAAAATCACAAAAAATTTGCATTGTAAAAATTGTTAGTAACAGCCTAGTTTTAAATGCTTAATTAAATAATTAATATTGAATTTAGGAATAACTTGCAATATAAAATTCTTTATGTAATTTCTCTTTGCTTTCTTCTATAATTTCTCTTTACTCTCTTCTGTAATTTCTAAGTATTGTGAACGTATCTTCTGCACTTTAGAGTCACTAAAGGCTTTTGATCCATCTTTTCCTCCAAGACTACAATATTTTTATTTCATTCACAAGTTTGGATTTTTAAAGCAACTTTGCTAAACAGAAAGAACTAAATGAACCTACAACCAAGAAGCAAAGGAAAGACCCCACCCCCTTTTTATACTCTCTGTCCACCAATCACCTCTGNTAAGTAAAAGAAAATAAAAAAAGAGTAAACCAAACTGTATCACAATGCCATTGCACATGCTCTGAGAGAAATGGGAGACAGCTAAACATATTGGATTTTAGCTTCAGATGAGAACCCTGGGAAAAATATACTCTGATCAGAGGGTGATAGCCTCCTGAGGAGCTCTTCTGTTGTCATACTTGTGAAAAAGCCTCTTTTTTCTATCCTTTTGCAGGTGCCAGCTTCCCCTGCACATTTCAATCTTGCTTCTAACTCCTCTTGTCTTGAGAATTCTTCTCAATGTGGCTATGGCCAGCACATCCTATCCATGATCTTCCAGGCCANCTCTTGCCAAAGGGGCTTTCATTTTCACAGCTCCAATAGAGTGGCCAGACAGAGTCCTTGCCCCACGAGAGGGTTGTTGCATTCAGCGCTGTAGAGCTCTCTGTCTGCCAAGAGGGAGAACAAGAAGGTGAGAAATCTGGAAATCCCCACACCCTTTTTATACTCTCTGTCCACCAATCACCTCTGGGGTCAGGACACTGCCCCAGGGGTCTGATGGGACAACTATCTCTAGTTTCAAAATAAAATGCACATTTGGCATAAAAGCACAAAATCAAACACCTGAAAATTTGGCAAATTTTCAAACTATACCACCACCAAATGTCATGTAGGACATGATGAAGATTTTCCTGCTATTTATATTAATCACCATCTTCCTATCTTTCTATGACTTTCTTAAATATTTATTAACTGACACACCTTGGTACGACCTTGGTTTGAATATTTGTTGGAACTGTGATTTCTGCCATTTGACTTTGCACAAGTAACTCTACCAAAGCCTTCGATGTGTTTTTTCAATAACTTCTAATGTAATCAAAATCGATAGGGCTCCAGAGTGCTCTGTATAAAATGAAGCCTTGAATTTTAATAGTACATAAATTTATGGTCGTCTATAACTCTAAAATGGAAACCTTTAGTATGATATGATTGAATATAAGAATTCCTGATGAATTTATAATTTATATGGATTTATAATTTAGTGGGTAACCTACAGTGTATAGAAAAGCACATGTATGTGTCTATATAGTCACACACGTATCTATATTCATAAAAATGTATAGTTTGTGTTCGAGTGTAAAAGAAACCCCTTTTCTTATTCAGAACCATTTCTTCTCCCAAATAATACCTGCATTCCTTTTTTCCCTAAAATGTATTTACTTTTCCCTTTAAAATCATATTCATGCTACAATCAGTTCTTTTGTCAATGTAGCCAGGTGTCACTTTGTTTTTCCATGCAGTTTAACGTATTACACCTGTTCCTTTTGTTTCCCTGGAATGAAAGCTCTTCAGCGTGAAGATCTGTTGTTTGTTTGGCAGGACTTAGCTGTTTTGCAATATCATATACACTCATGGGGCTGCATATCTTTGGGCTTTTTTTAAAAGGCTCTTTTTTTCATTAAGATGAAAAATACCTGGTCTCCCCTAAGAAGATCAGAGTAACGATAAATCCTTGAAAGCACAAGTGGTTCAGGCACCTGATGAAATGATGTTTAGCTCTGTGAATACTGGTTGGAGACACAGCTTGACACACATTGTCAAACACCTGCCTTGTTATTGTCAGCTCAGTTAGAATTTGGATGCCCAAGGGGTTGGAGCAAAACATACTTAGGATTTTGTACTCACGCTGAAAAGCGTCAGTTTTCCCCAATTCAATGACTGTTTGCAGGGGTCAGTGTGTTTGAGTCCTCTGTTGCCCCAGATTTGATTTTTAGAAGAAAATAGGTTTAGTTTATAGAACAAAAATAATTTTGTAAGAATTGAGACCAGAAAATACATGCCAGACTGGAGCGATATAAAGGATGCATGAATTAATACTATTTCTATTTGTTTTAGTGATAGAATTCAGAGTAAGTAGTTTCCGTTCTTAATGCTCTTTCAATGTTTTACAAATGGAAGCTGACCCATTAATGAGCAATTTTTCTTTATGGCTAGCCACTCTGGATAAATCAATGGGGTAAATTAGTCCAGGTAAGGCTTTGGACTGAGTGTGCTTATGAGTACATCAGAAGACATAAAAGCATTATTTCATTAGAACAGTATTTTACCCTGATGAATCCCTTTGCATCAGGTAGGGTATTAAGAAAAGATTCTTCACTCAGAGGGTGACTAGTCACCAGAACAGTCTCCCCAGGGAAGTGGCCACAACACCAAGCCTGCTAGAGTTCAAGGAACATAAGAACACACCAGAATGATGTTTTTAGTCATAGTTTAGTTTTAAGCAGTCCTGTGAGGACTAGAGATTGTTCACTTGATGATCCTTCTGGATCCCTTGCAGCTCCAGATATTCTATGATTCAGTGGTGTAAAGATATGTTGTACAAGATACTCTTCTACCTTGCATACAGTTAAGGGACCTGAAGTGAATTGGTAATGGAAGGCTTTACTGCGACATAGAATTATTTCATTTTTTAGGTACTCTCTAAAACTGGTAACAGGACTTCTAAACTGTGGAATCAAAGTGGCAATCAAGGTCCTCAGTGGAACAGAGCAGAAGTATTCTTAGGAATTCATTCAAATTTTCAGGTATGTGTTCCTATATTAAGTATTTCCTAGACGGCTGGCTTTAGATACTTTTACATTAGCCATTCTTCATCTCATTATTCCTTTTGCCCCATGTGCATGCTGTACTTTCACTTCTGAATAGTGATGTTTTTGGCTCTCTAATTGGTTATCCGAGATGGACACAAGTTTTTGGAGATGTCTCTACTTTAGTCTCAGACTGATATCTATATTTAAAATGGAGAATCCCTTCTATTCATAGAATCATAAAATCATTAGAGATCAGAAGGGACCTTGAAAGATCATCTAGTCCAATTCCCCTGCCACAGCAGGATCACCTAGACCAAGCTGCACAGGAACAGATCCAGGTGGGTCTGGAACCTCTCCAGAGAAGGAGACTCCACAACCCCACTGAGCAGCCTGTTCCAATGCTCCAGTACCCTTCCTGAGAAGAAGTTCCTTCTGATATTTATGTGGAACCTCCTCTGTTCCAGCTAAAGTGTCTTCAGAGTGATGTTTGCTTTGAAATATGAGCTGATTCCTAAACCTCTTAGACTTAGTCATGCCGTTCTTCATATGCCGTTCTTACTTGTATCTTCACAAGAAAAAAGTACTAAATGGACAGACAGGTACATATTTTAAAACATGTTAAATTTCCTGGTGCTTCTGTCTTGATGGCTTTTAAAGAAACTTCTAATTTATTTGCATTCATGGAAATAACTGGTTTGTAGCCCATGTTAGTTTTTTTCAATCTTTGCAGAAGTAGATGGAACCTCAGGGTAAGTGGGGACTAGTGTCTCTATGTGTGACCCATTTGCTTTCACTTTTTTGTCCTTGACTGGTGTTTCCTTTAGCTGGTGTTCCTTGGCTATAGTTTAATAACTATAGGCAGATCTGTACAAGCAGTAGTACAAGCCTTCATAGGACTGTGATTTAACAGTATGAGAGATCACTTTATATTCCAAGTTTTGCAAGGACCATCATAGTGTTGGTTCTATTTATGCTGCATGTATAAGTATTCATATATCTTAACAGTGACTGTAATAATTCTTAACTTGTATTAGATTATTTTCAGAGCAAAACGTGGTGTCAGTTACATGGGAGATGTGGCCGTGGATGATATTGCCTTTGAAGATTGTTCCCCTTTGCTCATCCCAGGCAGACCTTGCTCATCAGAGGAATTCACTTGTGCCAACAAGTTTTGCATCCCGAAAGATAGTCTGTGTGATTTTGTAAATGACTGTGCAGATAACTCAGATGAGAGCCCTACTATTTGCAGTAAGTGCGATAGTTTTTTTAAATACAATTATCAGAAATAAATGTGTCTGCTATTAATTGTTATTATTGAATACTTTTGGCAGCTTGTCAGCTAAGAAAGCAAACAAGGTAATAATTTCATTATATTCCTTGGCTTTTAAGGATATTCAATTGCTATTATTTAATTTGAAACCATATGATAATACAAAGAGACATTAGTGATTTTCTTAAAATAACTCATAGTTAATAATAAAGCATAATAAAAATCTCCTGCCTTCCATATGAAAAGAATGCACTAAGGCTGAAAAAAATACTTATGGGATATGGGTGATTGACCTTCAATATTTCTAGGATCATCGTGTCTCTTACCAAATGTTTTTAATCTGAATACTCTACAATTTTGGTTTTATAAGAGATAACAAGAAACAGCATCTGTAGCATAGGATTCAAAGACTGATTCATATCAGAGGTTTTCCCCTCCAGAGGAGGGGATTGAAATATGTATTATTTTTCTGCTGCAATCATGGGAAATGCTCAGTCAAATAGTCATTGTTTGGTATTATATGCACAACTGCCTCATTTCTGTTGAGGTTTTTAATGCATTAATTGAATTATCAACAAGTACAATCCTATGAAGCTAAGGTTTGCTGATATCCTGTGAAGCTAAAATACACAACAAAGGGGACCGTGTTTTACAACTATTTTTCATACTATTAAACTTCTCAGTCATTTCCAAACCAGGGATAGCATGACACTAAATATATTGCTTCTCCCCCCACCTCCATATGGGGACTAGATCAGATCTTTTGCAAGTAAAAAGTTGACATGACTGGAAAAAAGAAAATTCATGTTTTGGCTTTTATTTTCTGAATTATTTAAAACAATGACTTGGATTTTTCCAGTTTATCTGTCTTTCCAATGAGACACCATCAGCCAAGTGAAGACTGAAGAGGCAAGATAGTTCAAACAGGCTGATGGGTTTAGTTGTGTAACCCTCTAAAATAAGCATGTAATTCTAATCCTTCATAGGCAAATAGATTAATTGAAACAGTCCTGCAAATGAAATATTTCCTAGAAAGTTATTTATTTGTTTGTTTGTTTGTTTATTATTTTAAAGTTAAACATTCCTGATTGTATTTTAACAAGAAGCTTTAGAATGAAGTATTATGGAACCTTAAGAGCACAGGGTATGTTAGTGGGGTTAAATTTCTCTATCAACATAGGTTTTGTCTGGCTTGCATTTTCTGGTCTTAATTCTTACGAAATAATTTTTGTTCTATAAACAAATGAAAAAATAATTCCATTTCATAGTGTCTACTTGGTAAGAAAGTTTGACTTGACTTGTTGGTCTGGGAGAGCTTCATGCTTGGTATTTTCAATAACACTGTGATGACTTAATTTTTGCTTTCCTTTTTTCCTTGGTGGTTTTTATTTTCCACTTTTGAAATTGATATGCTCCTTTAAATTTTTACTATGTGCTGGAGAAATTGGGCTTTCCTTTGTTTGTGCTGGCTCTGCCATATATGTCTAATAAAGTGGAAATGCATAACAAAGCATCTGCTATAAGTATATCTAACAAAACCATGTTAGGTCTATTTTATTGTCCTTCCCAGGAGGCAAGCTGCCTCTTTGGAGAAGACATAATTCTAGGAAATGCATATTTCCACTCTTCTGTGAAGTATTTTTCTGTTCCTTGCAGCCATCAGAGAAGAGTTGTTTCCTCACTGTTGAACCATAGCACTGTAGCTTGAAAACCTCAAACTCTGAACCAGCCTTCATAGGTCACAGAGTGATAGGTCAAAGCTCAGGAAAAGAAAAACAGGCAGCTTTGCCCAAGCATGGCAATTGTGTTTACAAAACCTGAAAACTCTGCAGCTTCCAGACATCTCCCAAGAACCTTTTAACACAAGGCCTTCCTGGATCACTAACTCTGGTTTGTTCTCTGCACAGAGAGTTGTCATCTTAGTTAAAGAAATGTTTCTGCAACATGATGAAAGAAACTGGTCCTTAAACTCTATTATATTCCTGAAACTACAGGATAAGTAATAGGGCTGTATCACACAATGCCACTCACCAAAGTCAATATTAGCAACGCCTAGACAATACCAGTGCTGCTGAGAGATAAACAATGCCTCATAAAGCTCTTAATTGAGAGATATCTGCCTTGGTTTTGTTTGCTTCATAGAGGACTCTTTTTAGCTAGTCATATGACACGAGTGCTGTAAAATACATCAAGTATACAATTTAACACCTACACTGATTCATCAAGTGTTTAGAAATAATTCCATTAGATAGTGAATGATATCCATGCTGAGTTTTCATTTAGTGTCACTAGTACAGTTGTCTTACCACAAGTGTAATAGAACAAGATAAAAAATGACAGTCCTGGAGAGGTAGTAGCACTCTTTCAACTTTGTTCAATGCCTGCCAGGATTTGTCTCATGCTGCTTGAAGTTACTAGCGTATCAGAGGAATAAGGTCTCTGAGACATCTGTGGTTAGACTGAGTTGACCACACCTCCTTGAGGTAGAAGTGGTGTTTTTTGAGTTCTAGTAAACTAAATTTGATAAAAAAGACAGTAGAGTATTAGTGATTTTTCCAGTCTCAAATATGGATTACCGACAGTGTAGGGTGCTGTATTTGATAGGTATTTGCACTAGAAAAGAAACTGAAAGATGAAATTTACGAGGACATCAAATATATTCCAATCACTAGGGGTCAATCAGCTCTTAAGATGAATCTATATCACATCAGTTTTCTTTCCTCCTCTGCCCTCCTAAATGTCATCCAGTCCTCAGCATCAGGTGTTCTCCTCTACAGATCTGCTCCTATTGCTCAGTACTTCTCTTTCATCTAGGCAGAGCTGTTGGGAATACAACATTAGGAAAAATTTTTCACATAAAGAGTGGTCAGGCCCTGGAACAGGCTGCCCAGGGAGGTGGTTGAGTCACCATCCCTGGATGTGTTTAAAGGTTGTTCAGATGTGGTGTTGAGGGATATCGTTTAAGGGTGAACTTTGTAGAGTGGGGTTGATGGTTGACCTTGATGATCCCAAGGGTCTTTTGCAACCAGAGAGATTCTGTGATGTATAGCAGTTTAAGTTTTACATTATTTAATATAAAGATTCATTAGATCTTTTGTGAATATGATTCGTGCACCTGCTGTTAATTGTTTTTCCTAAATTAAGCTCTCATTCAGTAGGCTAATTCTTCAGCCCTGTGTCAGTGCTAGACCAAAAAAAGGATTAGGTTTGCTTTTGTATTTCATTACTCAGAGTTCATTGTTCTTCACAGAGTTGTCTACTACACACAGTCACCTGCTGTAACTTGGCAGGCCTAAGGTTCCTTCCACAAACAGTTAATGTAATGTAAAATCTATTGCTTGAATTTATATGAGATAAATAGTCCTATACATACAAGTATTTTATTTTACTGACTATAGATATCTTACAAGGACATCTAAATTTAGTTAACATGCAGTATACAGCGGCAGCAGGGATGTTCAATGCTCGTGCCTTATGATCATGCTCACTTGCTTACATGACTTTTATTGATTCAGGATGGGATTTGTAAGTAACTGAAGGAATTTCTTTAACTAGGATACTGAAATACTAACTAGATGATGAAATAGGAAAAGATGAGGAATAGCTAATTTTACAAGCAGTTACATTTAGTTGAGGTAAACTACTTTACGGTTTAGGTGTTTAATTATTTCCAGACAATGGTAAAAGACTGTGAAGCGGTTTTACCAATTACTTAATAATTATAATAAACATTTTCTATTTTATTTTTCACCCTTAACACCTCCAGAAATACATTTACAAGCAAGAAACCTTAATTTCAGCCAAAAGTTTTAAAGGTAGATGACTATTTTTTTGATCCATGTGTAGACTGTGGATTTTAGCTCCTTGGCTTCATTACTGAGGCTACTGACCAGCTGCCAGTTAAATGAAGCTCCTTGTAATGGGCTGACCTTCATTAGACACAAAAGAAGCACACGTTCTATTTATATTTTACATTGCTTTTTTGTCATTTCTTACATTGTGGGACCCAAGAATTCACAAGGTTTCAAAATCAGAACATTTCCCTTCCTAGCAACAATAGTAAGAATATTCAGGCTATAGTTAGAAGTGTCTTGAAAGCTTTGAAATTCCAGTTTATTTCAGCAAGTTTAATCTTGGTAACCATTATAATGAAGTTACAGATGAATAGAGGAAAAAATACACACAAGTTACATTTCTGGAGTGGTGCAATTACTTAACATTAATCTAATGGCCATTTTGGCATTCAAATTGGCAAATCTGTAAACAGTATGCATATTCTTTCATATAAAAATCCATAGAATTTATACTAACTTTCTCTTTGCTAGGCATTATATGCAATTTAAGGAGAAATGTAGACAAACAACCATGTTTGCCTATTAGCAAATACATACTCGAATTTTTCTGGAGACACACAAATACTATGGGTGTGATGTAGCTCAGTGTGAGCACACTTACAGTTGTGTTTTCTCTGTATGTGTAAATATGGAGCCTGTGTCTTTATGATGCACAATGCAATCATTAGGATGGATTTCTCTTTCCTGAATATAGGTGTTTGCTACTGTTTTCACCAGACCTTAGGAGGCTATTTTTCTGCAGATGTCTTGGATGCCCTGTGGAGGGTGCCAGTTGACCTCTGCCCATAGTAAGACCCTAATGGACTTGACTTAAAATAGGTTACTGTATTTGATTACTTTGGCTATAATAACGAGAGCACTGAGACCTACCTCATATGTATGCGCTGCTGTGCTTTCCTAATATTATGTCCTGGAACATATAAAATGCTTTGTTTAATAAGATACATGGGTACTATTTTTTAATTTTAAAACTCTTTAATTGTTTTTGAGTACTAGGTTGTAGTATATTTACCTAGTTAACTTCTGGAAAAGAATTGTTTTCCTGTATGTACAAATGTATTTCAGGTACCTCTGTTGGGCATTGCAATTTTGAGTTTGACCTTTGTGGATGGAGACAAGATGAAAATGATGATTTTGACTGGAACATCATAACTGGCAGTACGACAAAAATGGGCACTGGACCAGCTACTGATCACACCCTGCATGAGCCATCTGGTCACTATATTTTTATTAAGAGTTCATTTCTTCAACTGCCAGGACGGAAAGCTAGGATTTCTAGCCCTGTCCTAAGCAGAAGGAATAAAAACTGCAAGGTATGAGGGGGAGTGGTACTAGTAGGAATGCAGGATTTGATGTCTAGATATTGCTTCTCAAATTAACATTTTTTTAGAAAAAACAAGCATTTTGTAGAAGAATCAGAGCCTGTTCTGATTTTCTAAAATTATATGTAAACACGTATCTTGTTGCAAGTAAATAATAGGTACTTTAGGAGTACCCATTGATGAAGTTGACAGCGAATACAGTGCCTGATTTTGAATATTTCTTATGTGACAGGAAGGGTAAGTAGAATACATCCATGTATTGATTTTTTAGTTTATCATTTTACAGCAATGATTTTACATTAGATTTTTGTCTGCAGTGGTCTCATTGTGTAAATTGATCTATATACATCTCTGTAATAATAAGAGAATAATCTAGGTGAAGAGGGGTTGTTTTTTAAAACACTTATGTATTGTATTGATTGAGTTAGCACACAATCGATTTGGGCCCATCAAATGAGGGTTGTCTTAGACTGCAATATTCCCAAACAGTTTTACCATGTAAGTAGATAAGATCTCTGTTCAAAATGTGCAGTCATCTGCCTCCAGCTTCATTTATCTCATACTCCCTACTCACGAGAAATGAGCAAAACTTATTGTCTGAAACTTGGAAGGAATTCTGCTTATGCTTTGATTTTGGAGGAGCTCATTTGATAGACTTTCTTCTGGCTGTTTGAAAACTCCCCTAACTCTTGAAAAATAAGGAAGTCAGGAACTATTAAGCAGAACTGGCTTAATTTTATGAGTCAAACCAAATTTGACTAATTTGAGTGTATCAGCAGCAAATCTTAATCTAGCCATTGTAGATACCTTCTGAATGTGAGTTATGTTCTCATGTTTTCTAAGTTAATTTTTTGTGCTGCCTAGAATTTAATGTAATTTAAAAGTTTCTGTTTATGTGCTCTTGGAGTTATGTTCTTCTTTCTCTAGCATCACATTAGAAAACATCTTTCTCAACCTTACCTGATTTTATGCTTTATATGTAACATTTTTGTTATTTTACTTCCACCTATGAACAGTAAACTACACATGCGAAGAAATGTAGGCTAACTAAGAATGACAAGTTCACAACTGAATATTTATGATAGATTAGATGCAATGAAAAGCTTGAAACACAGCAATTGGAAAGCATTACTTTTGTCACACTGAAAGGTATTTCCAAAAAAAAAGAAATAGTCTATGCATCTTCTATAGAAAAAAAGCCTTTTATAACCATGAAACTGTCTGAAATACTCAGTTAACTTCCATTTAGGCAACTGATCAAAGGAAGCAAGGTTTCTGGTAAAAGGAAATGAAATGAATGGAAAAAAATATTTCAATACCCAGAGCATCATCTGATGAGATCAAACAGGCCTTTACAGTGTTTTGTTCCTTTCTGTGGTGAGTTATTAGGGAAACAAATGCTACATGGATTACAGCAGTCTTAGTTTGGTATTTTAGGCTCATTCAGATCAATGGGTTGAGGTACATCTACCACCTCAGTGGGTCAGGGGTCGTAGTTAGGGGAACAAAAAATTTGGAACAGCCAGGGATTTGTATATATATAAAAAAAAGGCTTGTTTGTATGCAAGACTTTCACAAACCAAGCTGCATCTTCAAAAGTAAGAGAAATCCAAGGGAAACACACTAAACAGAAAGAAAGTGAGACTATGCCAAAATGAATCTGTGAAAGAAAGGGGAGAATTCTGCATCAAGGCACCATTGACTAGGAATAATACTACCTGAAAATGTCAAACTATAAGAAAAACAGGAAAACTACATATACAATTCTGAAATAGTAATGAAATTGTGTTGAAAGTACTTAATAGGCACTTAAGTGCTTTCTTTAAATTAATATTCACTTCAGGACAATTCGTAGAGATGCCAGCCTGTTTGCTGCCTCAGAACCAATACTGATGCAGCATAGTTGCAGACTATGGTGCCAAAACAAATAGTGCTGGAACAAAGTCTGAAGTTTAGCTGTAATAAGCAATGAAACAACATGTCATATGTTGTGATTCTAAGGGAATATAAGAATGAAGTAAAATACCTTTTGTTAAAAATAATAATATCATTAAGATCAACAATGTTATGGTAGAAAGGGGCAGGGGGTGTTTTATGGCTTTTTGCAAGTGGTGTATTTTCTGTGTGTTTTCACATCATAACCTTTCCAACTTAATTTCAAGGTCAGAAACGTAGGTATAGACAGAAGCAATTGTTATAATTCTTCTAGTTTTTAAAAATCAGTGATTAATTTTTCTAGACAGAGCTGCAAATATTAAGTAGCCAAATGATTAATAACAACAACCAGAGAACTTTGAATCATAGAATCATTAGGGATCAGAAGGGACCTCGAAAGATCATCTAGTCCAATCCCCCTGCCACAGCAGGATCACCTAGACCAAGTCACTCAGGAACAGATCCAGGCAGGTATCAAACCTCTCCAGAGAAGGAGACTCCACAACCCCCCTGGGCAGCCTGTTCCAGTGCTCTGGTACCCTCCCTGGGAAGAAGTTCCTGCTGATATTTATGTGGAACCTCCTCTGTTCCAGCTTGCACCCATGGCCCCTTGTCCTATCACCAGCTGACCTTGAGAAGAGCCTGGCTCCATCCTCCTGACACCCACTCCTCACATATTTATAGACATTCATGAGGTCACCC
>VZRI01003405.1:56280-76583 GCA_013397515.1 Upupa epops
AGCTCCCTAAGTACTCTTGAGTGAATGCCACCTGGCACTATAGACTTATGAGTGTCTAGGTGCAGAAGCAGATCATTAACTACTGCTTCCTGGGTGATGTGGGATTTGTACTGTTCATCATCCTTATCTTCAAGCTCAGGAGGCTGAACATCCTGGGACAGTTGGTCTGTCCATTAAAGACAGAGGCAAAGATATGATTAAGTATCTCAGCCTTGTCCTCATCATTGCTTGCAATGTTTCCCCCCACATCCAGTGAGGGATAGAGATTCTCTCTTGTCCTCTTTTTATTGTTGATGTGCCTGTATAAACTGGTTTTGTTGTCCTTTATGTCAGTGGCCAAGTTAAGTTCCAGCTGGGCTTTAGCCTTCCTAATTTCCTGTCTTTATAATCTGACCAGATCACTGTACTCCTCCCGAGTTGCCTGGCCCTTCTTCCAAAGGAGCACAGAGCCTGCTTCCACCAGTCTATCTCCATTTCAGCCTCCCTAATACTCCTGAGACTTTCTACTTCGGCTTGTAGGCTTATAACCCCATCATGCAGCTGTGTTGTTTGGGTCAGCAGATCATCTACCTGCTCATACAGCACACAGCCATCCTCAGAGGTGCTCCCCCCCCGAGATCAGTGAGAGGCTGTAGCTGGATTTGACTAAGATTAAATAAGGGTAATAAATAAGAAATGCTTTTGTTGTAATCCAACATACTCTCCGGAAAAAGAAAAGAAACAGAACTACTACATTAGGAGACATAAACTGTATAACAGACATTAGAGCCTGCAGGTTCCAAATGCAATTATAGTTAGAGATTCTCACCTCAAAGCACTTATGCTGATTTTACAGGTATATTTTTCATCTTTTTCTTTCATTGTTCAAGAACAAATATGACTTCAACATGGAGGAAAGGCAAAAGCAGACCATAAAACAGCTATGTTTCTTTGAGATACTGAATAGTTAAAGAGTTTATTCACATTTTTCCTTTCATGAAGCATAATGCATTTTTCATTTTCCTTTTGACCTTTCCAGTGGAGTCTCAAAGGTGTGTGGAAGGCTGTTCAAGACATTAATAAAATCATTTAATCGTCATGTCCTCTTCAGTTCACTATAGCAACCTGTCCAATATAGATAGACATTTTTGTAATATCATACGGTAAATACAGTAATCCTGAAACTTATTCCTTCTGAGCACTGAGAAAAGAAGGATTCACAGGGGTCATGAGATTCAATTTCATCAACTTTGGACGTTTGAATTTTTCCTAGACCTGACTCTTACACAATTATTGCTGAAGTGTTTAAAACACAGCTGTGTTCAAATGTAATATTTTATAGAGATTTTGTTTCTTGTACTTCCACACTTTCATTCCGCCTGTACAGAGATGAGAACAGTGCAGAGAGATTATTTGTTGCAATTGGCAATATGGATGAATATTAATACTGATTACTAAGTGAGCAAATTTGCATTCATAAATAGTCGAGATTCCCAGCTGATAATTATACATACTTCATTGTCTTCTCATTTGAACAGTGAATAGTCTTATTCCAAGTTAAAGCCTTCCCAGACCACCTCATATTGTAAAACATATCGCAGAAAATGCCAGATCCTGGAAAAGAAATCTGAGGTCTTAGAGATATAAAATACAATCAGTGACTGTTTTGTACTTTCATTGCTTAAGCAGTGTCTTTTTTATGCCTTTCTTTGCCAGGTAATGGTTTCTAAAAGTGTTTTGGTTTATGCTTTGAATTGTGGAGCCGATGTTTCTCAAGTTCTGAGTTTCCACATCCAATGTCTTTCAGGTTAGATCTGAGCAGGACAGTGTCCTGCCCACTAGCTTCAGAAATCAGGGTTGTGACTGTAAATGACAGCTGGTTGGTTAACCTTTGAGTGGGATTTGAGGCAAGTATTTTCCATCTGTCACATTTACTGAGCACAATACTATAGCTCTGTCAAATTGTACAGAGGGGGATTTATCACTACACTGCAGCTCCACCTTTCACTATGTGCTTTGCACAACAATTTGGAATGTGGTGAAGAATGTGAAGGGAATGCATGCTCCATTGCAGCCAGTGAAGATGACTCCTGTTTTAGCCTCTTTTAGTTACAACATCGCAAAATGCTTTTAGGTCTCTGCCTACCCAGCTATTCTTTGCTTTCTATATAATAAATCCCTTCTCACATATCTCAGCTACTCAGTATTTGTGCACCCCATCTCTTATGACCAAACCATTCTGATTAACAGGTTACTGCTTTATTTCAAGATATTGTTAGATTTAATCTTCAGGTTTTTATGCCATCAGAAACATGGGCAGTGAAACCACTGATTATTGTCTGAGCTATGCACTAGGAAATGCAAATTCATAGATTTGTGAATTCAATGAATGGTTCAGGTTGGAAGGGACCTTCAAGATCATCTAGTTCCCACTCCCCTACCATGAGCAGGAAGACCCTCTACTAGGCCAGGGTGCTCAAGGCCCCAGCCAATCTGGCCTTAAACACCTCCAGGGAGGGGGGCATCCACAACCACCTTGGGCAACTTGTTCCAGTGACTCAGCACCCTCATTGTGAAGAACTTCCTCCCAACTTCCAGACTAAATCTCCCCTCTTCCAGCTTGAAACCTTTACCTCTGGTCCTACCACTCCAAGCTCTTGGAAACAGCCCCTCCCCAGCTTTCCTTCAGGTACTGGAAGGCCACTGTAACATCTCTCCAGAATCTCCTCTTCTCCAGGCTGAACAGCCCCAACTCTCTCAGCCTGTCCCCATAGGAGAGGTGCTCCAGCTCTCCACTCATCCTCATGGCCCTCCTCTGGACACGTTCCAACAGTTCAATGTCTTTCTTGTGTTGGGGGTTCCAAAACTGGATGCAGTCCTCCAGATGGAGTCTCATGAGAGCAGAATAGAGAGGGAGGATCACCTTCCTCAACCTACTGGTCAGGCTTCTAAATGCAATACTACTCTTCAACCAAATAGGTAGCAATTGACCCATTAAACTGGAGTTTTTAGGGTGGATAAATCATGAGATTTTTCCATGGGTTAATTCCTGACCCCTGACATGACATGATAGCTTAGGGAACCAAACAGACTCCATTATACACCCAACGTGAGAACAGTTATCCATTCTCTATGGCAGTATAAATGGTACGTTCAAGGACTGAACTTCCTTTTTCCTGCCTGGGTCAGTGTGTGGACTAGGTGCTGCTATCTGCTGCTTTTATATCACCACATGGATTTAGTGAAAATATAATCTTCCTCCATCCTTTCCCCAATAACTCCTAACCTTCCTCCCCTGTCTTTTAATTCATTTTTCCCTCATTCCTGGTTCATTTTATGCCAATTTTCTTTTTTTTCTTCTTCTTCTTCTTCCTACATTTCTTCCCCAGTTATTAAACTGTCTACAGCTAACTGAAAGGAGGTTGTAGAGAGGTGGATATTGGCTTCTTGTCACAGGTGACTGAGTGATAGCACAAGAGGAAAAAGCCTCGAGTTGTGCCAGGGGAAGTTCAGGTTAGACATTAGGAAACACTTGGTTATCAAAAGGGTCATCAGGCATTGGAGCAGGCTGCCAAGGGAGGTGTTGAATACACACTCCAGGATGTGTTTAAAAGGTGTATAGATGTGGAGTTTACAGGTATGATTTTAACAGTCAGAATAGTAGAGTTAGGTTAACAGTTGAATCTTAAAGGTCTTTTTCAACCTAAATGATCCTATGATTCTAAATTCCAACTTAGCTTTGAGAAAGGAAATTTGTATGTAAGAATGGATACATTCCTGTTCCCATTACCCATGTATCTAGTTACAGCAGTTTTCCTCTCCTGTCCATTTCTTTATGTTGGAGACTTAAGCTATCTGATTATCACTGGAGTGATCATTATAAATATGTGTTATATCTTGGTTTGGTTTTCTGGCAAGGAACAAAACAGCCTTAATGCTGTCATTTAAGAGTGTCTGTCAATGAATCCAGCCCTAGGTCTCGTTATTCATCATGGGGATTTTCTATCTAAAGAGATTAATTGAAATTTTCCTGTTAAGCTCCCCTGACAACATGTAATACAGATAATAAATATGTGTAGAATTACTTAAGCAACATGGGAAAGTATGTGTTATTTCCAGTACTGATAGTATTAGAATATTGGTATTGCAATAGTGGAGGAGTTAAAGAGTCCTAGGAAGACCTTTTCTAGTCTAAAAGTATGTAATTATTTTGAGTAAGTGTGCACTCACATGCACCTAAGCACTTGAGACTGAAACTTTCATTCTTTATAATGTTGTTTTAGAGTTTCACTGCTCTGCCTGTAGTATATCAAATAAACTCATCATGAAAAAGCACCAAAAACCATCTTGCCTTCAGGTTCCCTTATCCTTCAGAATTTCTGTTACCCCTAAATACAGCAAAGCGCAAGGTTAGGGCACAATGAACATGCCTCAGTTTGGGTGTGTCTTAAAGTTTACCGAGTGACTGGTAATATCCATGCTTTTCTTATAAGAAATGATAAAGTACCAGCAAACAGAACAAAGGAGGTGCCTCAGTGCTTTGCCATGGATAAAGATAATCTTGGGCAGTGATTGGCTACCTTGCTGTTTATATTTGTGATGCTTAATGGTTCTGAGGATATTACTGGATGTGGTTACTGGAAAGGAATTCTCTTGTGTTTTTATGTCAAAATGAAGAAGATAAGAAATCAGCTGGGGAGGGTTTGGTGATTGGAGAACCATGCATCAGTTCTTTGTCATATGAGAAACTCTGAAATGAATCAGTCTGTGTTCAAAGTACTTTTTACAAATGAGCTCAAGCTGTTGTTTTATAAACTTTCAGTTGCTCTGAATGCACATCAGTATGTCAGAATACTTGAGATGCTTGCAAAACCAAAAACTGAAGTGTTTGCACCCAATCCCAGAGAAAAGAGATCATTAACAAAGAAATAGCTGGCAATCTGTAGTAGTTTTGAAGTCCCTTTTCAGCATTTCAACTTCTGCAAGTCTTTAAAAATCCTTGTAATTTCAAGGGTTTGATTTTGCACTGAGAGAGATTTTTCACATTGCTGTGTGGACAACTCATTATTACTGTGCATCCTCAACTGTCATGAAAGCACTTTACTCTGTGTCCTTGGGTTGTACTGGTGATGTATTAGAGGAAAGAAGTTAGAGTGAATAAATTTTTACTGTTTGGGTTTTTTTTAAGGATTCCTACAGTTCAGTTATAAGGTAATATTGGCTGAGAACATGATAATGGAGTAATTGTTGCAGAGAAAACTCAGATATCTAAATCACATAGAGTCCCTATCACTGGGATGTCAAACTCTTAGCTCACTGATGAATTACTCTGGCCTCTGTACCAGATTGTCATTCTACACAAGTCAGTCTTTTGATTTAGGAACAGGTATAGTCCTATCTATGAGACTGTAAATAAAGTCTTTTGAAAATATTTTGAAGTGGATATAAAGTTTCAAGCCTCCTGATGTATTACTTCTGAGTACCATCACATTTGATTTGATTTTCCTGATCTAGCGAGGAGGGCTGGACTACATGATCTTCAGATGTCCATTCCAACCCCTACCATTCTGTGATATAGGTTTGGAAAATACAGATGATGATATGATTAACTGTAATACGTTTAAGAAGCACAAATTTAATAACCTTAGGAATATCCTTATCATCAATGTGTTTCCTGTTCTAAAACACCAGTTATCTTGATGGTGACTTTAAAGCAATGCTGATATGGGAGCTGGAATTATGAAAACATTTCAATTATGAAAATTTAGGATTAGATGTTTATGACAAGTGTAATCCCATATACATTCAGATTTTTTTCAATTGGCAATACAATTTTAGTCTAATGGAGAAATTTGAGATTATCTCTATTTTGTGGCTACTGTTTAATTATGAGAATTTATAACAATTACATAAGGAAATTAAGATCTGCAACTGAACTTGGATTTTCAAGACCAAAATGCACTGCTATTAATATATAATTTCACTTCCTGTATAACACTAATCAGGTTTTCAGTTGAGTTTTTATTGATTTATCAAATAATGTTCAGAAAAATATTAACTTAGAAATTATTAACTTAGAAAAAAATCAATGTTTAAAGCCCTTAAATACCTTTGTTTGCTAAAGTAAAAGTAAGTAATTTTTTTAAGGAGTGTTTGTGCATAATATTATCACACATTAACGGAGTTAATTTATTCCAGAGGACTAAATGTTACATCAATTTATTTTCAGACATGATCTAAATTAGCAATGAAGTAACTACTATGACATAGAGTAATATAAACGTTAGCTACCTCATTAAAAAGTCTTATTGTTCCACAGGCTACAGATTCAGATTAAAGGATAATATTTTCCCCTCTGGAATTACTTCTTTGAGAGCAGAACCATTCTTATCAGAGTTGCTAGTTTATATAAGTAACACACAAAGATGCTGTTTCTTAATGTGAAGGTCTTTTCTGTAACTCATTTCTGCTCTGCCTCAAAGTTGCAACTACATGCTACGTTATCTTTATTGCTATTCAAAGTGTATTGATGTGGATGATAAACCATACTTTAGTTCCACTGGTAAGATACTTTTTCCATATTTGAAGGTAATTTTTTTGAAAATACATTTGTAGAAGCTTACCTTTATAATGATGATTTAATCCCTGTCCTAATTATATATTTTAAAATATAAGTGTCCCATTTATTGATTTTTGCTTAGAGTATATAACAAGAGATTTATTGGCTTCCACAGCTGGTTTTCTCTGTTGTGTGAATTCTCCCAGTTCAGAGATTATTGATCTGAATAACATGAACAGCTCCTTTGGGTCCAGTGCAACCTTGTGTGGTGATGCAGTTACCACATAAGGTAAAAATTCAACCTGCTCATAATCTTTAAGAAGGACTGTTACTGAACCTTGCTAAGGAGAGTTCCTCTTGATTCAAAGTCCCTGTTATGCCTTCAAATCTCTATATAATAATGTGTTTGGATTGCTAGACTGCAAAAAAGTAGAGAAAGGAAAGGAAGTGAGGTCAAAAAATCTCCTTTATATAGAATTTTGCTTTATTTTTTGCACTTATAAATCCTTAAAATATGTGTTTTAAAGAGGAAATATACCATGGAAGTCCATTCAGAAACAAGGCATGTTACACACTGAGATAGTGTCATATCGTTCCTCACACATGCTTGAAAAGATCCATTCATGCCAGGAGAATAAAACTTCCACTTTTCTACTCTACTTTTTTATTGGATTTGAAATTGGAAGCAAAGATAGAAAAGGATCTCAAAATGCAATAGTTCTTATGATTATTGACCATAATGAACAACATGAACTGCATCCTGAAATTTAAATTCCTCAATTACTAACAAAGTAAATGTTTTGCTCAAATGCTTAGTGCAATCATGTAAAAGGAATGTACAGTTATAATAACTGGCTCCTAAAAATAGGTGCCAGCAATTTTACCACAAATCTGTAACACCCTTTGGGAAATAGCACAGATGATTGAAATTCTAAAGCAGACGGATAGAGAAAAGTTCCTGACACACTCCAACTGCCGTGCAGGTTGTAATAATTTGACACTGACTGATACATCAATGCAATTACTCTATTCTGTTGGCCAGGAGCATTTTCAGATAATCTGTGCTAATAAAAAATGATGCTTTCATGAACTTGTAACAATGATCATCAGAAAGTCTTTGTCTTCATGTGAGGGGTGGATAGGACAAGGGACAATGGGTGCAAGCTGGAACAGAGGAGGTTCCATATCAATATCAGAAGAAACTTCTTCCCAGTGAGGGTACCGGAGCATTGGAACAGGCTGCCCAAGGGGGTTGTGGAGTCTCCTTCTCTGGAGATGTTCCAGACCCGCCTGGATGTGTTCCTGTGCGACTTGGTCTAGGTGATCCTGCTGTTGCAGGGAGATTGGACTAGATGATCTTTTTGATTCCTAACAATTCTATGATTCTAGTCTGAGCCTATGTATTTTCCTTGTTTCCAGCTCTGGAGGCCTTTGCCTCACGTATTTACTTTCTAAGTCATTATGTAAGACTTCAATTTTGTCTTGGTTCTTTCTGCTCAGGATTTTTTCCTCCTCTTTCTGAGCAACTGTTATAAACCGAGTAGAGGAAACATGCTACAGATTTTAAGTTACTATGAAAGTAAATTAATAATTTTCCTGTAAAACTGGCTAGGTATTTCTAAGCTGTATCAAAATTTATTTCTAATTATTTTAATAAGTATGTGCTAGTAGGACATTTTACTTTAGAGGGTTAATGCTTCTTTTCTTTAGCTAACTCCTGGTGACTGAAGCGTTTTCACTTTAACCAAAGCACAGAGCAAAGGGGGTTGGCAATGCTTTTTCACTTAGTTTGGGGCATTTGTACTTTAGCCTCCAGCTTAAAGAAAGTTCTAGTGATGGAAGCTGTTGGCATACCAGCTGAATACACCATCTCTTACTTTCTTTGTTGTTAATACATCAGTTATTCTGACTTCTTAACAAAATCTAGGCTTATGTGAATTTCATTTATCTCCATCAGCTAATCCTTTCAATTAAGGTAGTGGTAATGGAAACATGGTTTTAGCTGCATGTGTTTTTCAGTATCAATTAATTGAGATTCTTCCCATACCTGTACAACTTTTATAGATGTGTATATTAGAATTTTACGTTTGGTGAGCTGATAGAGTTGTTTTCCTATTTTAAACAAAATTATGCTTGTACAGTTATTCCTGGCAGAGCAGCATGGGTGAACGCTCTCTTTCTGAATTGTGTCTCTCTTCCTCAATAAAGTACTGAAGGAGCTGCTTTTCATCTTTTTTACTGCACAAAGAAAGGATAGCATCAACCAACTGAGCTTGTCTGAAAAAAAATCTATTAAAAGGCAAACGACTGTAGTTAAAATAAAAAAAAGCTTATTCTTCTGAATTGGTGTTACTAAACTAAGCTCAACTTTGCAGATGAAATGAAAAGGTCTAATCCTGTCCCACATGAAAGGAGAATGTCAGCAATTAAGTTAGACTAGAAAGCTTTGTTAGTGAAGGAATGCTTGGCTGGAACTTGCCCTCAAAGGCTGTAGAAAGGAAACCATCATTTATTTAGTCAATCTCTTGACAAAATACAAAAGGAATAAACTGAAAATGGATTGGCACTTCAGGGAAACCAAAGACTTTTAATAAAATGGCTCTGGACCACCCTCCACCTCCTCCTAAATATCAGACTCTGAGATGTAACCTTGCAGTAACCTTTCTGGGCTGCATGGCACTGTGATTCATCAGGACATCCCCATTCTTCGCTTTTCAGGCTCCTGCTCACATGGCTATTGGCAATGTCAGAATGGCAAGTGTTACAGACCAGAACAAAGCTGTGATTTTGAAGACAACTGTGGGGATAATACAGATGAGAGTGAATGTGGGACTTCCTGCACCTTTGAGAATGGCAGATGTGGCTGGCAAAATTCCCTGGCAGACAATTTTAACTGGGTACTAGGGGTCAACTCGCCTCACAGTCTTAGACCTCCCAGGGACCACACACTTGGAAACAGAACTGGTAAGTTGTCGGTTCACGAACAAGATGTTAATAGCTTTCGTGGAGCTTCTCATATGTCCCTTCACAGATAGCGAGGGGGTTGTTACGTGTCTGATCAGGATATTGTGTTTCATAAATTAGACGTATAACTACCAAAATGTTAATCATTGCTGTAAAGTGACTCTAATACAGTAAAAATCGATTCTCAGATGTTTCTCCTTTAAGTACTTCTGTATTAGTCTAACAAGGTAATTTGTTACTTGTCAGGAGACAAGCATTTGGTCTGGCTGCCGCTCATAAGGATGAGTTAGCTCAGCTCTGAGATTCACTGAGTCCTAATTCAGAGCTTGAACTCATTTCCAGGAAGCTTAGTTACCCATAGTGATTACCTGTAGAGTGATTACCTGTAGTTTAGGTAATTTTAAAAACATATATTTAAATAAACCTCTTTTGTTAGTAGCAGTGCAGTTCCTGGTTTGTTTTTGTCAAAGTATATCTAATGAAGTAAATATTTCTGTCTAATTCATATAAAATTTTCAGTACATGTGCAAATAAAATGTAACAGGGTGTAATTTATACTACATTCACGCTGATGGGAACTATGCAAATGGGTTTTGTACAACAGAAAAGATTGAAAACCTGCAGAATTTATTATTCTTTTGATCAAAAATACAATCATATAACTCAAGGACCACATCAGTTGGGGAAAGTAAGTATCTGCTTGTCAGATTCGTCTAAGTTATTTAAATGTGCGTTAGTATTCATACATTAGAGTGCAGGCGGCCAAAGGTATAATGAATTGTATACCTAATGATTTAGAAGGGCATGAATGGTTTTTTCCTGTTTCACAAGGGTTTGTATAGCATGACTCACTCTTTGGAAAGTAACCTTTCCGAAAGCTTCACCCTGAGATTTATCAGTGTGACACCGTACAAAATACAGTCAAAAGGGCAGCTCAACCTGTTGGGCAATGCCATGTAACCGGAGTCTCTGGGTTATTCTCGCGTTTTTAGACAGGCCTGCCCAAATCACCTGCTCCCAGTTTGCTCCTGATATAACAAGGACACAAGAATATGATGTGGCCGTTTTTTTTTAATCCTTGCCTGAGGTTCATTACATATACAAGATATATTTATAGGAAGTGTACTTCACGTGCCTCTTCATTTACTTTGCAGAATTATGGAATTTGTTTTGAAAGTCTAGAACAAATTTCAGTAACACATCTTGATGTCTATAAATATGTGAGGGGTGGGTGTCAGGAGGATGAAGCCAGGCTCTTCTCAAGGTCATCTGGGGATAGGACAAAGGACAGTGGGTGCAAGCTGGAACAGAGGAGGTTCCATATCAGAATCAGAAGGGACTTCTTCCCAGGGAGGGTAACGGAGCATCGGAACAGGCTGCCTGGGGGGGATTGTGAAGTCTCCTTCTCTGTGTGTTTTCCTGTGTGACTTGGTCTAGGTGATCCTGCTGTGGCAGGGGGATTGGTCTAGATGATCTTTCGAGGTCCCTTCTGATCCCAGTGATTCTATGATCATTTACTTGCAGGACATTTCCTGTACCTTGAGGCCACTAAAATAGGACTGAAAAATGGAAAAGCACATGTGAAAAGTTCCAGATGGAAAGAATCAAGTGTGACTTGTGTGATGAGCTTCTGGTACTTCAAGTCACCAAAAGCCATGGGACATATTCAGGTTCTTATTAAGGTAAAAAACCCACACATTTTCTTTTGAACATCTGCTATTTCTAAAGGTGTATGAGCTCAAGAAGAATGTTTCAGCACTCTGACATTCTGTTTTTTCACTTGTAGTTTGAAAGAGAAGTCATGTGTCTCCTAGTTCAGCACTGGTTTTACTGTTCTACTGTCTTAAAAAAGCTTTTACTATTTCTCTTACAGAATAATTTTCTCTAAAAGCCACAAAAAATATTTGCAAAGCCCTCTTCACATAGAGATCCTTTCTCTCTGATGCTCTCCATGTCATTATGAGCATTTTAGGATGGCTTAATTTTAATTGTAGTCGTGCAAAATAACACTTCTGGACAATAACTAGCAGATGCATTAGGTATATGTGAGTAGTTTTCACTTATCATTGCTGATTGTCTACAGTAGTTATCACATTAAATATGCTGCAGCATAGATATTTACCTTAAAATCAGAAAAATAATGATCTTAAAGCAATGAAGGTAACAGGACTGTGTATTGCTAAACAGGAATGTGTATTGAATGTGTATTGCTAAACAGGAAACAAAAGAAGTGAAATAAAAGGAAATCAAACAAACTACACCACCTAAGACGAATTTAAGTTATTCTCTGTTGGAACATTGTCTCTGAAGGATTCAAGTCCAACAGTTAAAATTCTTAACTATTTTTGCCACCCTCAACATGAACAAAGGGATGGAATGTAATTTTTACAAACATGACCTGAGCAGAGCTTTACTAGATAGTTAGGTTGCAGAAAAAACTTGTAGATAATATTTTCTGCTGTACTTTTTAGTGTTTGTTTGGAATACCATGTTGAAATACATTAATTTTAAGGAATTTTCTAGATCCTGGTCAGTAAACTTTCTTTCTCTAGGATTTGGGAAAATTCTTTGTTTTCTCTGTCTTTTATTCTTTCTAGGGTGAAGAATTGCCCTTTTCTTTTCACCTAAATTTACTGTTCTAATAAACTTTCCAGACATCACTTTAACATTATTATAAATCCTTGTCTCCAGGGAGCTTAAAGAGGTTCATTCTTTGTGGAGATAGGGAAAATTATTCTCAGTATTCTCTCCAGGATTTTTTTGCAGATCAGCCTAGTTTACCTTTTATGTTTCTTACAAGGATTCATAAGTCTAAAAATTTGTAATTACAGTTGCTATTTAGCAGTGTCTCTATGAATAAAATCTAATTAAACAACACATTCTCATGCTAAGTTATACTGAAGCCTGTCCTGATGGTCCAAACTACAATACCGCTGTATTTCAGTCAGTGAGGAACAGTAGAGTATGATCAGTAGATCATGAATAGTTGAAAATGTGAGGAACAGGACATGTCCTGGGTAGGAATTCACCATCTCAAGTTTCATAATTTAACAAACATTCTGTACCTGAAGTCAACGCGTTCTTTAGAAACTGAACTGAGAGAGATTGCCATACACACCAATGAACAGTAATGAACAATATGATGAGGGAATATCATATGGAGACAGAATGAGGAAGAGTAAAGAGCCGTTTTTTAAAACATCCTTGTTCATGATGTGCTTTAATGTCTTAATATTTGCAATGCTTGTGCATGTTCAAGAAGATTAACAATATTATTTGTCATACCACTAAAGCGGTATCTCAGCCTATGATATCACAAATAAAACTGCAGAGGGGTGCTATAGCCGAGCATGAACTCATGATTAGAGAACAGTAATTTTTCTAAGGAAATTTCTCTGCAGTTACTATTCAGGATTTTTCTTCTCTACTTTTACAACATGTTATTTGCTTGAACCTCACTGTGTACAGAGCAATAACCCAATCGAAATGACGAGCCAGTGAGCTAGCTGCAAAAATGCAGTAATCTCCAAATCTACACCCTGGACATCTATGCAAATGAAAGATGTCAATGTTGCAGCTAATTATTTACTTAAGTAAACATAAAAAAGGTGTTGCTACAGAAGGCATCTGGATATATAGAATCATTAGGGATCAGAGGGGACCTCGAAAGGTCGTCTAGTCCAATCCCTCTGCCACAGCAGGATTACCTAGACCAAGTCACACAGGAACACATCCAGGCGGGTCTGGAATATCTCCAGAGAAGGAGACTCCTGTCCTTGCTGATATTGATATGGAACTTCCTCTGTTCCAGCTTGCACCCATTGCCCCTTGTAGATGACCTTGAGGAAAGCCTTGCTCCATCTTCCTTTTATGTTTATATTATGGAGACTGTGATATCCGACTCACCATCCATTAAATTGAAATTACAAAACATTTTGTAACAGTGAAAAACCTCAGTGTGCAAACAAAATATTACCAGAAAAGATCTGGACATAGCTAGTCAAACTTTTGCTACCGCAGGGGAGATTTTGAGATGCTTTAAGTCTTCCCTATGGTAGCTATAAGAGAATGAAATTGTAAAAGATACTTCAAAGCTTCAGCATTGCCGTTTTGCTATGCCTGTTTTAACACTGATTGTGGGCTTCATCATCTTTGCACTCAATACTTACTAATTTTATGAGTCAGAGGAAACTGCTGTTTTTAAGCGTGTTCCTAAGGAAGGAAGGTGAAAAAAATTATACATTTTATTGTTCTGCTGATCTGAACATAAGGCTCCTACTGCGTCTTAATTTGTTTCTGTCAAAGAAGAAGCAAGCCTTAAGCATCACAGTGGGAAATGAACAGTCAAAGGACAAAATAATCTGTTGAAGATGGTTTTTGTGGAATCAATATTAAGTGCCCTGCACACAGACATTTTCATTTAAAAAAGAAAGATAATTTAGGAAATCATAGTGTTAGGAAGGTTCTCTTAGATCTTAACAATCCTCTAAAAAGAAATATGCAGATGTATAAGGAAGGTAAAACCTGCCAACTACCTCTGCTGACTATGACAAGATGAATATCTCATTAGGAAGTTACAGTGGACCTTACTCAGGCATTTAATTAATTCCGTCCAGTTAAGAATGAGCAAAGACATAATGATATTTAGGAGGACAAGAACTCCTGACAAGCTCAAAGCAAGTGAAGCAGAGCCCAATTGACACTGCCACAGTGATAGACAGACGTGGCCAGGGCTACAGGCAGGTGGAGCCAGCATCCAACATCATCCAGCTGCTCAGGGCTAACCCTGCCACCTAGTTGCTGCAGCTTCTCAGCAAAATGTTGGAAGCCATCCTAAAAATTCCCTTAGCACTGTTATTGCTTTTAGCTAGCCTAAGTTACACAGGAGAGGACAAGGCTTGTTCTGTAGAAATGCATAGCTCAGCATCTACCACAGCTCAGGTGTAGATGATACCGGTTTTATAATTTCCTCTTGATGTTTAGTGCAGCAGCCTACTACAGTCCTGAGTTGTTGACAGTAAATCCTGCAGCAGAGAAGCCACAGATGCCAGCTGAAATATGCTGGACACTTGTATTTCTAGGATCAAGTTGTTTAAAATGAAATTTTCACAAATCAATATAATTGACTCTGTTTCTATGGGAAGTCACTCAAGAATAAATTCTGAGGAAGCAAATTACTTCGCAGCTTAAACTAAGCTGTGCATTTCTACATTGATTCTTCTCACTGGCTTCATGAAAGACAGTCAACTCCTCACACGGAATTACAAGTTATAGATTTCATTTGGTTCAGATAGCCTCAAGGCAGTTTATGTGACCTCCACACAGCTAGAGTAAGAAACCAAATTTTCAAAGATTTTCTTGAGTATTTTGCTAAAGAGTTCTGCTGGACTTCCAAACATGCTTTGAGTGGTGCAGAAAATTTCTATATTCACTTATTGTCTTTAAACCTTGTAAACATTCTAGTGAAATTCTTAAAATCTTGTGCAGAAATGTAAAGTTACTTGGTACTTGAACCTGGGGGAAAGCGACACAGGAACATATCTAACTATTTTTTCCTCGTGTGACTCCTAGTATTTTGATTATTTCAAATAAATTAATTAATTCCAACAAAAATCAGTCTGGAGAAGAGAATGCTCCCAGGTGACATTATTGTAGCCTCCAGTAGCTGAAGGGGGCTACAAAAACTGGGGAGGGGCTTTTTAGGATTTCAAGTAGCGACAGGACTAGGGGGAATGGAGCAAAGCTGGAGATGGGGAGATTGAGGCTGGACGTGAGGAGGAAGTTCTTCACCAGGAGAGTGGGGAGAGCCTGGAATGGGTTGCCCAGGGAGGTGGTTGGGGCCCCGTCCCTGGAGGTGTTTTAGGCTGGGCTGGATGAGACTCTGGCCAGCCTGCTCTAGGGTGGGGTGTCCCTGCCCTTGGCAGGGGGGTTGGAACTGGATGATCCTGTGGTCCCTTCCAGCCGTGACTGATTCTATGACTTCTTCCAAGGGAGGGTGACAGGGTGCCTCAGGGGGCTGCCCAGGGTGTTTGTGGGGTCAGCTTCTCTAGAGACATTTGAAACCCACTTGGACTTGGTCTGGGTGGTTCTGCTGTGGCAGGAGTATTGGATTAGATGATCTTTGATGGTCCCTTCTGATTCTTAGTGATTCTATGATTCTATGAAAAATCATATTGAGGAGAATTTGATGGGACAGAACGGTAGAAGGTAAAGGCCCTTTTAACAAGCATCTATAGCTCTAAAAGGGGACAAAGTTTTAAATCCTTTATTGCAATTGTTGACCTATGAACTGTTATCAAAAGTTTTGTCAGTGAAATATTTGATCTGACTAATGAGTGAGAGTAAGGAAGTACTAACTCAATCCCTTTTGAAAAGAAACCATTAAGGATAGTGTGAAATACAGTGTAACTTGCCAAGAAAGAAGCAGAAACTTTGATAGCAGATTTACTTCCCAGAGGAAGAAAATTTGGTATTTATATCTCCTGATTTTAATTCAGAATCTGAACCAGCACTTTTCACTTTTATAGGCTCTGTTTCAAACAGGGTTGTTGTAGGCACAGTTTTAACCCAATAACCAACTGAATTGAGACTGATAAAATGCTTAAAGAGAAATAAGTCCCTTTTCAATAGAAACATCATTTCTCAAAACCACTTTGTGCAGAAAGGACTAACAAATGTGCACAACCACAGAAAAGGGTAGACACCACTTAATTTCTCAAATACATTATGAAAGGATTTCAATTTTAATGGTAAATTATTTCAAGGTGTAATGCCTTGTATTTTTCTACTGCAACTAAATATAGAATCATAGAATCATTAGGGATTGGAAGGGACCTCAAAAGATCATCTAGTCCAATCCGCCTGCCACAGCAGGATCTCCAAGTCAGTCAGGAACACATCCAGGTGCATCTTGAATATCTCCAGAGAAGGAGACTCCACAACCCCCCTGGGCAGCCTATTCCAGTGCTCTGGTACCCTCACTGGAAAGAAGATTCTTCTGATATTTATAGGGAACCTCCTCTGTTCCAGCTGGCACCCATTGCCCCTTGTCCTATCACCAGATGACCTTGAGAAGAGCCTGGCTCCATCCTCCTGACACCCACCCCTCACATGTTTGTAGATATTCCTGAGGTCACCCTCAGCCTCTTCTTCTCCAAGCTCAAGAGACCCAGCTCCCTCAGCCTTTCCTCATCAGGGAGCTGTTCTACTTCCTTCATCATCTTCGTTGCTATATGCTGGACACCCTCCAGCAGGTCTGTATCCTTCTTGAACTGAGGTGCTCAGAAGTGGACACAGTACTCCAGGTGTGGTCTCACAGTGCAGAGTAGAGGGGGACAAGTACCTCCCTTGATCTGCTACCCATCCCCCTTCTGATCCTCCCTCTTGGCCACAAGAACATATTGCTGGCTCATAGTTATCCTGCTGTCCACTACAAACTCCCTTTGTCCTACTCTGCTCTCCAGAGATCAGTCCCCAACCTATCCTGGTCCCTGAGATTGTTCTTGCTCAGATGCAAAACTCTACACTGACCCTTGTTGTACTTCATTAAGTTTCTCTGTGCCCAGCTGTCTAGCCTATCCAGGTCTTGCTGAATGACAGCACAGCCTGCTGGGGATTTGTTGAGCCAGAACAACAACTTTGGACATGATTTGAAGAAAAAAATATTTTAAAGAACACTTAAAGAATTATCCTTGCATTTTGCCTTTTAAAAATCATGGCATCTCTAGAAATCCATATAACATAAATTATTAAGTGTTTTGGTTCTTAACATCTTTGAAATTTTGACCTTTTTCTCCTTAGGACTCTGTAGGACAATGAGTCGTAAAGGACATGATGTTTGATGATTTTGTAATTGAAGTTACAGATACAAATATCAGGTGTTTTGTATAGAACAGCTGTACACCAGACGTTTTTCTGAAGACTGGTTTTCAGCCAGTTTAGTCATTTACCCTCTAAAAGGCAGAAGTATATCTTTTGAGCATGTTCATTGGCTTTTGATAGATTTTCTTCTAAATAGGTAAATTGAGAAATTTAAATAATTGTTTTTTTCTATAAAAACTCAATAATAGAACACAACCATGACTGCTGATATCGTTTCAAGATCATATGATTTTGATCAGACCTGAAATCCCAAGGCAGTATCTAATTCTCCTGATCAACAACTCCACTTGAAAAAATGCTGAACACTTCTATGAGTTCTATTTAAACTCAGAAAAGATGCAAATTCTTTTTTTCCTTTTTCCTTTCTCATCTCTTTTTATACCCAAAGCCTCCTTGGTTGTGCACTAAACACAGCATCTCCTTTTTGTCAAACACAAGTGAAACCTCAGCAGGCATCAAGGTAGCACTAGCGCTCATTGTAGAATGTTAATTTGTTTCCAGATTTATCCTTCTATAGTGAAGCTTTTATTTTTGACTCACATTTAGGTCACTTTTAGTGTCTTAGACCTGTTCTAGTTCTAGCAGTCTTTGATCATTTCCAGGCTTGCAGTGCCAAGCTGGGTTGTGTTTAACATTAATTTGATGAATCAGTAAAATGTCTTAATATGAAAAGTCTAACTTTTATGTATTTTTTTAGTATCTGGTCTTCAGCTCTAGTTCCACCGTAGCTTCAGTAGCTGGAAGTCCTTTTTCAAAATAGACGTATTTGATTCCAACTTTTGCTGTAGAATGTCTGCCCTGAAGTGTTAGAAAACAGCAGATGTCTGACCTGGCAAGATCCCAGAGATGCTCTAAGCATCTAAACCCAAACTCTTGAGATGCTATCTAGCAAAAATAATGTGGATATTTTTTGATTTGTATATATTTTTATATATTTTATATATATTTTATATATATTTTTATATATTATCATGTTTTTAATGTTAGCTTTTCAAAACCAAGCAAGCAAAAGAATCTAATTCTTACAAATGGCAAACACTCTAGTGAAAATTTTATTTGTTGGATAACAATCATTTGACTAACAACACACTGTAATATTTTAAAATAGATTTAATTCTCACACTCATAATAACAGGGAATCAAAAGCATGGAGAACAAAAGAGGGCAAGAATTCCTATTTTTATTTCTTTTTAAAGTCATCTATTTTCTATAAATCTTTAATATCACCACATGTTTCTCATTATAATAGCTATTCACTGTTGCCTTCCACTCCTTCCACTGAATAGCACAACTTAGTTATCTGACTGTTCTCTCATCTAATTGAGTTTGCTCTCTATGGAGAAAAGGCTCTTTAAGTCTTTCTAGTGTGATCCAAAAGAGATAGTATTTAAATTTTTATACATGAACCAACTGATTAATTTCATTGATCAGTGAACAGAAGAAGACTCTTGCTACTTATGACATGGAAATACTCATTAGATTTTAGGGATTTTTCTGTGCTCAACATTATTCGACACATTTTGACAGCATTATCTAGTTCATAGTTTTGTTCAATGGGAGTTCAAAGGGAATATGGTATCAAAAAGTTTATTAGCAATCACAGAATTATTTAGGTGAATCTCCATCCTATTGGCACTTTATATACAAGCTGTGATCGTCACATTGATTCAGTCTTCCCCTGACTCACTAGCTTAACTTAGATGTTGCCTTAGTCAATAGCATAGCGTGTTTCAATCCATACATCTGGAACTTAATCTCTGTGCAAATTGTACATAGGAGTTCAGCCTTCAAGTAAGATTTGAAATCTCTTGACAATAGTAATGCAGTAAAACCACTCTAAAGAGACTGGCAGTCTTGATAAGGTCAATCTGAGAGTCAGTTTTTATGGCTTGAAAACAAAATTTTACTGTGTGTAGCTGAAGAACCTGAATGGTCTTACAAATAAAGTTCAGAGAAGGTGTGGTTGTGTGAGGAAGAAATGAGGTGAGGACCATGTAGCAAAGCTCAAGAAGACATAGAATTGTAAATTATATTAAAATACCTTACACCATACCATCTAGTTCATAGTTTCTGAGTATGACAATCAAATGGCTAAAAATCTCACATTGCTATAGAAACTTCTTAGACTTCATCCTAAAATATCCCTTTCCACAGATACAATCAGAGCTGTAGGGTGGGTGGTGAAGGTACATTCTTCTACAAATCCATTTGAGTTCTTTTCTTCTTGGTTGCTTTGTCACTCAATATTTTCATTTGTTTGCCTTTTTAAAATTTAGTACAATTAGCACAAAAGCATTTGTAGTCTTCTGATCATTAGCTCTGTGCTCATAGGCTGCAGGGAACAAATTCATCTAGAAAATGCAGATGGAAATTCTGCACTGCACATCTAGAAAAACCCAAACTGGAAACAGGGAATTGAGGTTATTGCAGCTACTGAAACTATAAACCAGAAGTGGATTGTGTAACAGCTGCTGCACTGCAAAGGTATGACATGGTATCTGAGTGATTTTCGCTGGAAAACAGAAAGAATAGTGGAAGAGAAAAAATGCTACCAAATTTCCTGTTCTACCTTAGTTCTCTTTGCATTAGCTTGGCAGATTGGAAATTGCGACAACTTCAGTATTCAAAGTGTGGCTGATGCTCGTTCTTATGATTATTTTCAGAACTACCAGTTTTAACATAAGCAGGTATATTTTTTCTGTGCTACCACAGGAAAGGAATCTTAGAAACAGTTCTCTGCACTTTCTCATGTGGATTTCTTTTCTAAGAGATAAGGCAGGACGTGCTGTTAAATGGTAATTATCCCACAGTGGGTGCTCTTGTGGCCAAGAGGGTCAATAGCATCCTGGGGGGCATCAGAATGGGCGGGGTTAGCAGATTGAGGGAGGTTCTTCCCTCCTCTACTCTGCACTAGTGAGAC
>VZRI01003405.1:76734-119447 GCA_013397515.1 Upupa epops
CTCCTTCTCTGGAGAGGTTCCAGACCTGCCTGGATGTGTTCCTGTGCAACTTTGTCTAGATGATCCTGCTGTTGCAGGGGGATTGGACTAAATGATCTTTTGGGGTCCCTTCTGATCCCTAATGATTCTATGATTCCCGTTACTTAGTCATTCATACCTCCAGTGCAGCCTCTGCAGGACTCACCCCAGCTTCCTTTTGTTGATGACCAAGTTTTAGTCACTATATCAAATGGAACCTTGAGTATTATTTATTTAATTCTAAACTAAGTCTCTAGAAGTGAAAAAGTCACTATTGTTTCCTGCACACATGTAACTGTATATACTAAAATTCATTAAGCAATCTGAGGTATAATCAGGATCATAATGAGATAAATACTTGAATTTTGCATACTTTAGTATTTTTGAATATTTATGTAGGTATTTCATATCTATGCTGGTAATGAAAGCATTAATGACTCATTAATCTGTGCACAAACCTTTATCTTCTACATCCCTTCCATATTATATATTTATAATTTTTTGTACCTTTGAACATATAAGGGTGTGATTACTAGAGGGAGAAGTAGAGAGAGAGAGGTTATCTTACTGATGTGTTTCAGTACAAGATGATCTATCAGTTATCATAGCCCTCAATTTGCAGAAAATATATTTAATAACTACAGATCACAAACATAAATCAGACATTTGATTCCTTGCAGTCTCTAAGAAATAAACAGTTGTATCTATCAGATGTTACAGAAACAGGACCTGAGCATCCCTTTTAAAGATGTACCTTTGCTCAGGATCGATTCAGTGAAGCTTAAAAATATTTAATTGAACTTTGACTATATAAAGAGCTCACTATTTTTTTTTCAGCCTTAGTGTTTTGATTCCCTCGAGCTTGTCCAGTTCATCTAATTTCCCAAAGGGTCTGTTCTGTACTTGTGCAAGTTGAAAAGTTGCAATCCAATTGAAAAGAATATTCTAAGAGAATACAAATAGGCTCTAAGAGTGACTGTCACAAAGGAAGCGGTGCAGTTACATCCCAGCGGATCTCCCACTACATCAAAATAGCGATAGCTTCCGGCTGACAGCGATCACTCTTACACTTCTGAAAAAGCATAAGATACGCTTTGATCATTAGTAGAGAAAATTCATGTCAATCCTTGTGCTACACACTTGTCTCTTTGAAGAACTGACAGATGAAATATTTAGTAAAACCTTGAAAGTTTTAATGTCATTGTGCAAGAATTAAGAATTGCTGTTGCTAGTGGTGTCATTACTAGTCTTATGATTTTATAGTACTTTGCTTAAAGAAGGTGACTTTAGTCACCTTAGTTTGCAGCAGATATCTGTATTTTTTTCTTAAAAGTGTGGCCTTTTTTTATCTCAACAGAACCTGTGAAAAGTTGCATTTTTCCCATTCCTTACATTTCAATGTATATACAGAATTAAGGTATTAGAGGCAAATTGCTAAAGTAAAGCAAATAAAAATCTCTGAAAGATTCCATACGATTTGTTCAGCAGACTTGGCTTTGCCTTGGGACTTCCATTTTTCAAGGCATCTGTTATGATGCTTCTTATATCCTTCATGAACTGATTTTGTAAATACTCTGACACTGTAAATAGGAAAATGCTTCTGACATTCACCATTGTCAAAATTTTAGATAAGAAAAGCTAAGGCCACTAGCGCGTCTTCTGCCTGCCCACTGTGCTAATCACCAATACTTTGATCCATGTGGTTGACTAGAGTAATATGTTCCACTTCTAGGTGTGTTTTTGCCCAGGATTGGTCACGCAGAGTAATAAACAGTTCCAAGTTAAGTAATGGGTTTGCTCATCTGCTAATAAGCAAGCAATGTTTGCTTTCACTGCCTGAAAACTTTGAAATTCCATGAAATATTCAATTGTCAATAGTTCTCTGACAGTTGAGCTCTTTATCCGTCTTTCCATTTAGTTAGTATCAAACACAGATTCAGTGTGAGCACAACTACACCAGATGAATTTCATTTATTTTTAGGAGAGAGGTGGATTTTCTGCTGCAGTGGCCGCAGAAAAATCCCAGCAAAATTACTTTTTGGTGCAGCTCACCCATGTTTTCTGTCGCAGCTGAATATTTTAATCAACATTCAGAAAGGGCAACGAAGGTGCCAAACAACTATACACCATGAGACTTATTTCAGACAGCGTTCATAAATAGATGGCCACAGACACAGATGAAAGGAAGGTGCTTCCCCATCCTTCTAAAGACATCCCAAGAGTATCCCTCTTTTCTGTAGTCCTGAAATGTGCGTTTTGCAGTTTCACCATGGCTGGTCACACGCACAGATTTTCAAGGCACTCAGGAGGCTATACCTAGCCATCTCCTTTTCTGGTAAGTGCTCTGAGGTCAGGATGCATCATCAGTGTCACCAATGGCTGTCACATTAGTAGGGACAAGTTTCTATTACCTCTCTTATTCCTTAACCCAACTGATGTAGGAGAATGTTACTGGGGGGAAAAAAGTCCAAAGTATTGTTCTTAAAGGACAATAAGTGCCAACAACTATCAACACTATTGAAGTTCTATTGTTTCTTATGTGTAGAAGATGAGTTAAAGAGTTAAAGCTGCTTTAAAAAGCTGGAACTTTCTGTGTGATTTTGGCTCACAGCATCAGATCATGGTGGTCAGAGTACCCTCTGTAGGAGGAAAAACATGACAGATTTGAGATTATCTTATTTCTATGAATGTGGAAGAGAAAGGTTTGACTTCTATTGACTTCTATTTCATAATCAAAGGAATCTGGCATTGCACAATGTTTAGTCTTGTGTCCTTATGTTTGGCACTATGCGGGGTTGTAATAGGTGTCCAGAACCTTCCTTAGAGTTTTTGCGATTGTAATTATTACTATTTCAAGCTTTGGTTTTCCAGAAGAATACAGTTGTCTCAACTTTAAGAGTGGGTTTGTAAGAGTCTGAGGAGATCTACAAAATGTGGTTAAAAGAACAGTAAAAGTGAGGAAAGTTTGTGAGAAAATGGAAGCAAGTTGCTTGAAATGGTAATGGTCTTACAAAATGGCTTTGATGCTTATTGATACTCACTCATAGTGGTAGCCCTGAACAAAACCAATAAAACCCAAGCAATCACAATTGTACCCCTTAAGCTACCTAAAAACCAAAATCAAATGAAGGAGGATTAGACTAGGAAATGAGGACAAAGTCTTGCATTTGAGGAGAAATGATCGCTGGAAGGGCTAGGAAATGACGATAGGATGAAGCAGTACAAGGCTCCTAATGAATCTGTGTTTTACAAAGAAAGCATTTCCTTGTTTTAATTGATAAGGATAACTTGCAGAATGAGAATGTATCTTAGGAGCCTAAGGGCATAAAATGTATTTGATAGAAAGCATCACGGGAATGTGGAAAGATGCAAACAAGAAAGAGGAGAGTTTGCTTTGTTGTAAATCACAGCTGACTGTTACAAAGCAGTAGCTGTGACAGGATAAATCGTTTTTAGGATAGTGATACAGTATAATTCAAAGAAAGCCAATAAATTATTGTTGTCTTCCCAGTACAGATTTCTTTCCTAAAATAAGATTTTTTAAAGTATGCCTTCATCTTTGCTAATAAGCAAATTCATTGATCTTCCTTGAAACAAAGTCCTGTTACCTGTCACACATAACTGTTTTGAAACTCCTTTTTTTCAACTCAGTGCCTAGAGCAATTAAGAAACATGACTCTTACTATTTAGCTTCTCGAAGTATTCCAAGTGCTGACACTTGTGACAGGGTGGACTTGTAGTGCTTTTGGCACACCGAAGGAATTCACCATGTGTTTCTAGAATTCCAAATGTAATGCATGTTAAAAAAAGGAATTTCAACAATAGCATCCATTTATTTATTGAATTTGCTCCTTAAAATGTGTGTTCTTTGCTGAAAGGGCATACTGTTTTATTGCAGTGTTAATTTTGAAATGAAAATTGTGGAGAATTTGTTTCAGAGAGTGAAAATCATCTTAATGCTCAGCACAATGGAGGAAATTGAAAGAATGGATAGATTGGCTTTGTCATTACCTCTTAGAAAAACTTGCTGAGACTAATACATGCAGATTGCCTAATGAAAGTCTTTAAGGCTGAAATATCAGCAGTTTCATCTTGCTGTATTCCTTCTTTCTATAATGCACTGTGAAAATACAATTACTATGTGTTTTTGTAAGTTATCCTTGAAAGATTAGCCAATTTTTTACGCATACTAATATATGCATGCATATTTTTTTCCCAGATCAAATAATTTCTTAAAGTTACCATTTGATCAGCTTGATCTCCCTTTTGCAAGTATTCTTATAAAAGACAGAAACGCACTAACTAGTGTTTCTGGTCTAAAATCTAACTGAAAAATTAGAGAGAAACTTATTTTTAAAGTATTCATTGCTGACTATAATGAATCATCAGTGAAGTCACTGGAACCTGAGTAAGCTCATCACTTTCAGGAGCATATCCCCAAAGTAAAACTCATCGTGCTGCAAAGTCACTAATGTTTTCCTGTACTCTGTAGATTGTTGAGGTCTGTACCTTCTTTTTGTGCTTTGGATTTTTTTAATTCTTCTTTGGCTACCTTCGTTTGCTGAATATGTTGGACTCCCATGGCATGCATCCCTCGGCATCCTTCAGTTTAGTGATGGGAAGTGTAAATCTTGCTCGAGTTTAAAATCTATCCCTATGTTATATTTACTTGTCTCTCTCAGAGCTATTCTGATGCTTAATAACATAGGAATTAAATGTTTAATGCAGTAATTAGCAGTAATTTTCTAAATGCAATGTTAATCTTAACCACAAATCTCTGTGGGTCATTTAATAGGAGAGACAAACCTTCAAAGCAGTAGCTAGGGGCAGCGTAGTAAATAACTCCAGCTGCAGACAGATTTTCGTACATGATTAAGAGCATGTTGAGATCTCTGATTTATTTGCATACACTTCACAGCCTTACAGGAAACATACAGAGTATAGGACTTTCTCTAAAACAAAGTAGCCTGTCAAAGCTGGGTTATTGTAACTAGTGCTGTCCTAAAGTACTGCTAAATTGTATTGTATTGAATTGCTATCAGCTTGGTGACTGACTGCACTAGAAGGGGCACATGCTCATTAATAAAAGACATTTTCATGACCTTTCATTCTTTTGAATATCATCATGAAAAAAGATTGGTGAGAGAACAAAAAAAGAGTGGAAAATAAAACGATGGAAAGGAAGAAAAAGTGAACGTAACATTGAAATCTTAGATAAACTTATCTTGACTTCAGCTTGTTCTTTTACTCATTTAAACAAATTGATAGAGTATGTATATTTGTCTGATGTAGAGCTTTTTGTCTTGAATTAAATGTAAGGTCAAGCTCACTAGGGTTAAGTAGTTGTTTTTGAATAGCCTAAGCAACATTCCTTTAGAAAGTTAAGTTATAAGTGAGAAATGAAGAAAAGATAGAATCTGTGGTGTGCATTGACTATCATCACTTCAAGTGAAGAACAGCATCTTTTTAAGATAAGCAACATGCCTATACAGTGTATCTTCATTTTTATTGCATTTTAAAATGTTTTTTTTTTTAAAGCCATGTATAAAATCTTAATCCTAGGATCAGAGGTCTTTGAAAATAATAGACGATAGTGTGAACTGCAGTTTTAAAGGAGCAGCAGTCCCAATCTGTAAGTAAGGTGGACAGAACCTTCTGAAAGCAGGATCCACCTTCAAGCAGTGAAACTTAAATAAATAGATAGATGATATTAGAAATGCCAGAAAAGCTTCTCACTGTTCAGTAATTCGGAGACATGCAGCTTTATAAAGAGGTCTTTAAAATATCAGTAAATGAGGACGAGCTGTTATTTTATTTCCTTCTACCTTTTGCTTCTTTCTGAGCTCCTTTCCACCCCTCTAAAGGGGAAGCAGGGAAGAAAGGAAACTCATCACAGGGGATTTCATTATTAAACTACTTTGTCAGCCATAAAAAGGTTTTAGTGATGGCATTACATCAAGGAAAGTAGAACTTCATTAAATCCAGATTTATTTGTTATCTTTATTTACACACTGTGAAAGTATGCTTGATTCTAAACCAAGAAGAAATAGCCTGGAAAGTGAACAGCCCTCCTGAAATACTTCTGGGAAACTCAGTCAAGCAGGAGAGAAATAAGAAGTGATAGTTAAAGTCACAGTGTGCTCTTTCGTACTATGTTTCTGTGCTTTGCATATCCAGGATTAAAAATTCTGGATAGTACCAGCTTGCCTGTTAGATATTGTTTTGAAAGGAACAGAAAAGCAGAGAAGAGTTTTTTACCTAACAGTTTTAAAAGGTACATAAAAAGAGTCTGACTTCTCTCAAAAGTTTGAACGATGTTGCAGAAAGAGAAGCCTTTTGATTCTATCACTGTTGAAAGTCTTTCTATGCTATTAATAACAAACAGTTAATGTTTTTTGATGAATCATTTAAAAATATCCTGTCTCTGATTAAAAAGCCCTCAAGTATCTTTGGGTTGAAGAGTCCGGGAATATTTAACAAATTTGTTATTGCCTCCATCCATTTGGTAAGCTCAGCTTCATTTCCTGTGGCTCTGCTGAAATAAATAGCAGATGCAAATGAACCAGGGAAATATTTTTAACCCAGCTCAGAGCACAGATAGAAGGAGAGGTGCAGATCAAGAACAAAATCTGTGTTTTATTGCGGTTTCACTGCAGATGAACAAGGCAGATTGTCTCATAATGCAAACTTTATAATTGCATCTGGAATTCTTAGTGTATTCTTCTAGAAAGGTATAGACCTGTCTGGATGTGTTCCTGTGTGACTTGGTCTAGGTGATTCTGCTGCAGCAGGGGGATTGGACTGGATGATCTTTCAAGGTCCTTTCCGATCTCTAATGACTCTATGATTCTATATGTGTAGGGTTTGGCCCTGTCTGAAGGCCAGATGCCCACCAAAGCTACTCTATTACCTCCACTTTCTTAGATGGACAAGAGAGGGAAAAATATCCTGACAGGCCAGTGGGTCAAGACAACAAATTAATAAAGCAGAAGTAAAAGCTGCGTACAGAAGCAAAGGCAAATAATAAAGTTTACTGTCTACTTCTTGTCAACAGCTGATGTTTAGCTGCTGTTCTAGAAAATGGGGCTCCAATACTCATACCATTCCCTGCAGAGGACAAATGACATCAATGACTGCCCCCCTCTTCCTTCTTTTCCCTTGATTTTTTGTCTGGGCTGACATCATATAGTATGGAATAGCCCTTTGGTCTGGTTGGGTTAGCTGGCCCAGACCATTCCCCAGACTGGCGTTGGGAAGAATTTTAGGAAATAATAAAGCTCACAGCCTTGCAGCTGTACGAGCACTGTTCAACAATAGCTAAAACACTAGTGTGCTATCAACATCCCTTAAGCTACCAGAACACGCACAGTACCATGAGAAGTGTCACGGGAAGGATCACTTCCATCCCACGTAAACCAAATACGATCTTGTGGTGAAAAAAATGCGTACTTCTCTTGCATGCTTTGGAGTCAGTTCCTAATATCTTTCTGACTGTGGTAGAAATGCAGCCTTGAGAATAATGATAGTCTCTGCTGCATAGGAAAAGTACTGAACAAAAACTAAAAGGAATTCTCAAATGAAAGTCATCTTCCCCTCTCCCCTATTACTGTGTCCCTGGGTGAATTAATGTAGGTATTGAGCCAAATAAGTTATACTTTCCTGCTGAAGTTCTCAGAAGAGAGGTTATAAACACTAGATCATTCTTCAGATGAAGACAGGCATGAGGAAGATTCTGAATTGCAATGTAATGAAATCATTAAGAAATAATTCCCTTCAGATGATAAAAAAATCCTCTGAATATGGATAGGAATTTTCCAGTACAGCTAGGCATGTAGGCCTACAGAACTAAACAAGTTGCAGTCTTTTGAGTAGTAATTCTGCCATTTTCTGAGACTGATCGGCATGGTAATGAATCAGCTTATTGTAGTCTAGACCTGTGATGAGGACACTATTGATAAATCAAACTAAATGTCTTTTTCCAGCTCTAAGTAGAGATATATGCCACCAGGTTAGGTTGTTTGATACTGAAATACCTCTCTGTCTGTCAGGAGGTATGACTGGGCAGTATGGCTCTTCCATTTTTGATTCATGGATATACTGAGACAGCTTACTGCTATGACTGTACAGAGTGAAATGTCTGCCTGTTCTGTTCCTTTTTTTCTTCTAGGAAGTTCTAGAGGTTTACCTATGCATTTGTATGAGGAATACAGCTGAATCCCAAGAACAACACTAATTATACCACTTGGAGTTTGTACTGATGCCTTGGTGCTGTATGGTTACCTCCTGGAATACTCATTCAAATGTAAATTAATTTTAGGTCTTGTAATTGAAATACTGCTAGGTATACACAGACTCCAAGATGGACTATCGACAGGGGGTACTGATTCACCATATTTTAAAAAAAATTATGAAAGATCTATAAATATGTGAAAGGTGGGTGTCAGGAGGATGGAGCCAGGCTCTTCTCAAGGTCAGCTGGTGATAGGACAAGGGGCAATGGGTGCAAGCTGGAACAGAGGAGATTCCATATCAATATCAGAAAGAACTTCTTCCCAGTGTAGGTAACAGAGCATTGGAACAGGCTGCCCAGCGAGGTTGTGGAGTCTCCTTCTCCGGAGACATTCCAGAGTGTTGGTCTGGGTGACCTTGCTGTGGCAGGAGGATTGGACTACATGATCTTTAAAGGTCCCTTCCGTTCCTTTACGAATGCTATTGATCATGGCTTAGACTCAGAGAAGTGCATCCACATCTTGACTGTTGTCAAGACTTTTTTCTAGACTTCAGTTGCAAGGGAAGGAGAAATATTTAGAGTCATTTTCCCATAAGAGAAATGGGGCTCAGGAGAAAATATGGTGGTCAAAGGTCAACTTGGGCTTGGTTACCATGAAATTATAGAGTTCTCAATACTTGAGCAAGTAAGGAGCAAGGGCAGCAGAACTATCACCATGGATTTCCAAAGGGCAGACTTAAACTTGTTTACAACCCTGGCTGTAGCTCCTTTCCTGTCATTATGATTCTATGGGTTTGTACATTTGCATGGGAAATAAATAGGCAGTGCATGACTGTACTCATGAGTTAGCTCATATTTAACAATGTTTGGTCTTAGTAAAATTGGTTTTGCCACATTTCCCCTCAATTAAGGGATAAATCCACAGAAATTTATTGAGATAGTATGAGATTTTAGTGTGAGCTTTACAAAACCTGCTGATTATCATGTGTAATGTGTGATTTTTAGCATTTTGCTGCCAAATGTTATGTCTTGCTAAAAGAAACACACTTCTACCAACTTAGAGGGCAAAATGTTATGTTCATGCATAATGAGAGCAGTGATATCTGAGATCCCTCTTTGCTCCTCTTTCAGTGTAATAGACAACATTTATAATCATCTGAGTTCAGGACTGCTATTCAGCCTTTTGTTTGGGATGATAAGGATTTATGCTTTCGTGTAGACTGTTTTCTGGATACCGTTTTTTCATGCTGCTTTGGAATATCCTCTTTGGCTGAGGAAGGTAGGCTGATGGTTGAAGTGATGCTAGAAACTTGTCTTTCACTCTGCTTAGCCAGAGTATAAATGCAGTCAATAAAAGGACAGATGTGAAGCTGGATGATGACATGGTTCTAGGAATGTAAGGTAAATTAACAGCTCTGAACTGTAAGGAAGTCCAAGAAGAGCACAATTAGACACTAGATAATAATGTGGCTTTCATACAAAAGTGTTGGTTTGAGAAAAAGAAACTGGGATAAGTGCAAGTAAGCATAGCAAAGAAGGATATGTAGAACCTAGGGAATGATGCGTAGGCAGAGCCTTTTTGGGGGGGAGTACTCACCACATGCAGCTAGATTGCTTAGGGTCACTAGAAAATGGGATTCTCACCCTGAGCTACAACCAGCATAACCAACCCACACACAGGTAGTATTGATACCATAGGCCAAAGCCACAGATATAAAACACCTTTTATCTGTCTGTTGGATCATGGAATTAGTCTGAGACTTTGGGCATCAGCACAGGTTGAAGACCAATCTCAACACTTAGTACGACACGTGTCAGTAGAAGAATAGCCTCATAAAAACTGTAAGAAAGGTGACGTAGGGGCTTCCAGCCTCCTCAACAATGAGACATGTTTATTCTGATTGTAAAGTGTCTCTTTCACATATCTCTCTTTCACTTTAGTACAAGTATATGAGAGTGAAAGACAAAAGGCTTTCTGGAATGTGCCGAAGCATAGATGGATGTTTTTCCTCCTGGGGCCATATTTGTGTTTTAGAAGCAAACACATTCCAAAGATATTAATCAAATGCCAAAGCACCAGGCAGATCAAATAACTGGAGAATGCAGAAAACAAAGCAGTAATCCACTGAATGAAATCTCTAAAGCTTACAAAAAATGATCCTCTCATGCCAAGTGTGGATTCAGAAGAATTGTATAGCTTACACTGCTTGGTGAAACCAGGTCCATTGTCTGAGCCTAGGAGAGCCCAGTATTAGAGCCGAACTTGCTGCTTATCTAGAATTCTTATTGCTTGCTTCGTTGTTTCGTGTAGACAATGTGCAAGCTCAGTGGTTTTGAATGGGACTTTTAACTTCAGGGTAAAACAGCAGTCATGCTGCAGATGAGGTTACTTTTCATTTTGTTACGTAGAACTGTAGCTGAGCAAGTGACAGATCATGCTCTCATACTTTGTGAAGTGCTGCTGTTGCATAGGAATTGCTACTGTTGAATTTCTTCTCCTTTTTACATCTGTACTTATGTTTAAGAATTTGTGAAGTGCAAAAAGGCCGACATCTCTGCTGTAAAACTCCTATCTGTTTAAAATCTTCCTAGCAAAAATTATTTCAGTGTCTCACTATGGGAAAAAAAAAGATCCAAGTTCAGAGAATCGTTAGGGACCTAAAGAGACCTTGAAAGATCATCTAGTCCAATCGCCCAGCCACAGCAGCATCACCTAGACCAAGTTGCACAGACGGGTGTCCAGACCCAGAATGATCAAGTCTGGGGAGATTCTTTGTTATTCGCAGAGTCAGATTAAGACAAAAACACGGTGAGATGCCGTAAAGAAAAGGAATTTATTAGTTTCAAAAACATTTGCATAGAGGCAAGAAAAAGAGAGAAAGAGAAAGAAAAATAGTCAAGTAAAAGTGCAATAGCTACCACCACGGAACTGAAGCCTCCCATCAGTCCGAATCAACTTCATGTTAGGTGGGGAATTCCCCTGGGTGCTGGTAGTCATGGTTCTCTTATTGAGGGGTCGTCACTTCTTCTGAGAATCAATTAGCATATTCCAAGAGTTGTTTTGATCAGCCTTACCCACACTCAGCGATGGTGCACATGCCCAATACCGTCTCTGTGGAGGATTTTTCTGTCCCTGGGTCTAGATGCATGTGCTGGAGTAAGGGTACAAACAGGAGATGTGAGGTTTTGCGGTCAGACAGATGTGTTGCTGCAGCGACTGTGAGGCAAACATCCCTTGAGGCAAGATGTTCCAGCAATGTTGAGACATCCGTTACACAGTCTCGACAAAGTCCTTTATAGTGGGTATTGAACGTCTCCAGAGAAGGAGATTCCACAACCTCCCTGCGCATCCTGGTCCAATGCTCCATTACCCTCACTGTGAAGAAGTTCCTTCTGATATTGATATGGAACCTCCTATGTTCCAGCTGGCACCAAGTGCCCTTGTCCTATCACCAGATGACCTTGAGAAGAGCCTGGATCCATTCCTGTAACTGCAGATAGACTTGATGCTTTATGGTTATGATGCCCCACACACATGGATTATTACAACATTTTCACATGGATATTTCTAAAGAAATACGTGATCGGTATCACTTGTTAGTCTCAGCATTCTTTACTCAAAAAGATCAATGTGATAAATGTAATGTAAGTTAGAAGAGAGTGTCGTGTGATAAAATATAATGTGAAATTAATCAAAATCAGCCTAACAGGAGATGTGAGTCTTGTATTCTGACTGGCTGTGTTGCATTTAACATTTCCAGACTTTACATCAATATTTCTCTCTGCATACACGAAGAAGGCTCACTAACTTGCATACATCTAAACACATTTAGGTTTTTTGTAGACCTATGGTTTAATGTTGGGTTAGAGTCAAGTTTTGAATTTTGCTCTCTTTCTTAAATGCACAGATGTACTACTTATGTCTGTCTCATTTTAAGGCTCCTAAATTCACAACTGCTACAGAGCTCTAAGCTAGTTTTTAAAATTAATCACTAAATTCTTATGAATGACATCTGAGAAATTTCCCATTGCAAACACACTGCAGTCACATTTCAGTATCTTTGAGTTTTGGGAGGTACAGGGTACTCTAAAAATGAGTTCTTTGAGTTCGCTGGTTCAGAAACCAGTAACACACACCATTTTGTGCATGCTTGTCTGCACTTTCCTATTCAGAATACACTACCTAAACCACCACGATTCATTTTCTCATCATAAGTATGGATAAAGCAACCTTATTAACAGAAATCTAATAGACCACATTCATAATGTCCAAAGAAATGAAATAATTTGCTTTTCTACCTATTTTTAATGTTGTCTCCTTAGATGTTTTCTTTAATGTTTTCCTTAGATTTTTCTTGTTCATGTAGTGTTTTCTTCATGTAGTGCATTACTTTCAGCTGTTTGTGCATCTCATAGTGTTCTTATTAACTGTAGCTGGTGTACTAATAGGCTTTCATAAGAAAATTTCTTATATACAGTTGAGATGATTAGCCATACTATTATAAAGGAAATTAACTTGAGATCCATACAAAACTTCTGCAAATATTCACTTTCAGTGCCATCATATTTAGAATCATAGAATCATCACAGATTGAAAAGGACCTTGAAAGATCATCTAGTCCAATCCCCCTGCCACAGCAGGATCACCTAGACCAAGTCCAGGCAGGTTTCAAACGTCTGCAGAGAAGGAGATTCTACAAATCCCCCAGGCAGCCCCCCTCCAGTGCCCCATCATCCTCACTGGGAAGAAGTCATAGAATCACAGCAAATGAAACTAGTGCCTTTCCATGCTAAAAAAGGAGACACCTTTGCTTTTGTCTTGTCAGTTAGGTGATGCAACAGGATATTTAAAGGTTAAAAATATATCTCTATATTTTAAAGTCTGAATACTCTTATTTTCCTTCAAATAAACTTTGCAAAACTTCATTATATTATATTTGTTAGGTTTTCCTCCTTTGTAATAGAATGGTCACAACTTTTTAACGATTCTACAAATGTGATACCCTCATTTTAAAATAGTAGATTAACTTTGCATCCTCCAACATATGCTAAATATAAAACAATGAATCTCTCTAAGTTAAAGCAGATGGTACCTAAGTGAACTCTTGTGCAGTTTAATCATTCCTATAGAAGCTTATGAACTGAGATTCCATCTACTAGTTATATTTACACGATATATATAAGTGATCAGCTCATCTCTCTACTCCTGTTTTCCTTCAGAAGCGTAGCACATCATTTATGGACAAAACATAAGAAGTGTCTTCCACTTTGTATTTCTTTTCTATTTTGCTTTTTAAAAACCTGGTATTTGATAATCCATACTTACATGTATCTTACCAGCTCAATTTTATCTGAACTTCAGACTGATGATGGAATTGTGAAAATATGGAGTGAGTCAGGACATCGTGGTGATGAGTGGAGAAAAGTTGAACTACCCTTGGGAAAAATGAGGAATTTTGAAGTTATCTTTGAAGGCATTCGCACTAGAGACCTGGGAGGAGGAGCAGCAATAGATGACATAGAGTTCAACAACTGTACCACAAGTAAGTTCAAAAGAGTATCTTCTAGAGAGATGCTGAAGGAAATGTAAGCTGTTTGTGTTTTTTTTTTAAACAGATCACCATTTTGCTCATTTTCTTTTGTAATATTCTGTTCAAAATCAGTTATGAATTCATTGTTCTCACCCTTATAACTTCAAAAACATTTTTTATTCCTCTCAAAAGTCTTGTACTAGTGCAGATTTCTTACACTACATTATTGCATATAAATCAAAGAGGGTACTAGAGGGTTTTATAAGAACTTTCTTCTTTAATTCGTTGGTAAATTACTGAGTCTCTGATGTTGGATATAGACATTGTATATAAATCATAGAATCATTAGGGATCAGAAGGGACCTTGAAAGATCATCTAGTTCAATCTCCCTGCCACAGCAGGAGCAGCTAGACCAAGTCACACAGGAACACATCCAGACTAATCTTGAATGTCTCCAGAGAAGGAGACTCCACAACGCCCCTGGGCAGCCTGTTCCAATGCTCCAGTATGCTTACTGGGAAGAAGTTCCTGCTGATATTGATATGGAACCTCCTCTGTTCCAGCTTGCACCCATGGCCCCTTGTCCTGTCACCAGCTGACCTTGAAAAGAGCCTGGCTCCATCCTCCTGACACCCACCCCTCACAGATTTATAGACATTCATGAGACCCTCCCCTCAACCTCCTCTTGTCCCAGCTCAAGAGACCCAGATCCGTCAGCCTTTCCTCATAAGGGAGCTGCTCTACTTTCTTCATCATCTTTGTTGCTCTACGCTGGACACCCTCCAGCAGCTCTGTGTCCTTCTTGAACGGATGGACCCAGAACAGGACACAATGAGATCACATTACATCAAGTGAAGTGTTTGTTTCTCTGTTTTATCATAAATGCTGTTGCCATAAAAAAGGCGTTGAGGCAAGAAATGAACCAGTAGCCAGTTCAGTTCAGTTTCAACCTGCAGAGTAATAGAAACTTTAGACTCCATCGTATTTTACATATTCTGTTTCATTAATTTTTTATGGACACAGGCTAAAGTAGGAACAGAGTTTTCTTTTTTAAAAAAACAAACTAGCAACAAACTGGCAGGATCATGTCTTCCGACAAGAATGTATGTGGTCTTGATCACTGGTAGAAAATAGTATGACACAGGAGGACTCATTGAGTGAGGTGATCATTGCTGATGCCACATATCAACACTATGAGTTTTAGGGAAGCTATTCAGACAAGCTTCAGTCTCACAGATGGCCTGGGTGCCTCTTATTAGTTGAGGCATGAGAAGTGTACCTCTCAAAAGCATCTGAACATTGCAGGTTTTGCATTCTGAATCTGCTACATTTTCAAAGAATGAAAGATAGATACAACTTGGGACCTACTTCAGAACTCCACTTTAATAGATCTCTAAGGCAGATGTACCCTTAGAAGCTCTTCTAGGCATATGAATGCTAGTGATTTCCTTGCTATGCCTGTGATTATTCTCCAAAGGATACGAGTAGATGGATAAGAATGCCCTAGTAGGAGATGGGTGGACAACATTTCCCAATAATATTGAATAATGAAGACAATGCTTATCTCTCTTGCAATCTGTTGTGAAGTAGCACTCAGATGTATTAATTCATAGAGGGGATATACTTCTGGGGTCTAGGGTTCTGTCCCATTTTGCAGCTACAACTGTTTAGACACTTCATTGCACAATCAGTTTCATGAAGGTATTCAGCAGGTATAAAAACAACAGATTGGGGTTTTTCTAGGAAGAATAAAACTCCCTGTCAATTGCATAAAGACGGTATCAACATAGCCACATATGACAAGAATTTTTCTGTGTACTCTTAACTTGAAAATAGACATTAGATGAACACAACTACACATATCTGCAGGAGTTTTACTGCAAGGAAAGCTGTGCTATGAAGTATCGTAAACTTATTAAAATGTTAAGACTGTTGAAATTTCATTGGCTTCAGTCTAATGACCCTACAAATCTGAATGTCAGCAGTGTTTTATAACGAGCCTTAAAATACCTTTGTAGGGAAACAGTTCAGAAAGAAATCTGGTTTTATTAATTACCATATAGGAAATATTGCTTTACAGCACCTCTTCAGCCAGCGGCTTCGTTGGGACAGCAGTTGCACTGTGATCTGACTAATTTCACCTCACATACTTACAGCTTCAGCTGTGTAGTTTGCAGAACACTTGTTTATGAAGATGGGTGATTCAGAAAAGGATTTTCTTATAGAAGTTTGTAATGTATAGTTGAAGCTCAGTGTAGAATACAAATACAATTTGTCTCTGCTGATGGAATTAGAAAAGCTGTAAACGCAAAATGCTAATACATTATGGAGCTATTACTCGCATGCTGTGTTTTTATACTCTAATTAGTTGCAGTCCTTATAAAACCAGGAAACCTTCACTTAGAGCACCATCTTCAGCTAGGCACTGAAGGGTTTTCATTAAAGTTTAGTTGTACACATCCTCTGCGAACTTGTTTATGCTTATGTCTAGTGAGTGATGTCTCTGCTTGTTGCAGGGAGGTTGGACTAGATGACCTTTGGAGGTCCCTTCCAAGCCTCTGATTCTGTGTTTTGGCTTTTCAGCAGCATTTGAGGCCTGCTATATGTTTACTGTATATGTGTGCTGTATATATGTGCACATATGCAATGTATGTCTGTAAAAAACCCCATATAAACAAAAATGATTACTTCCTCCCCACCCATGATTTTCTTGTCCCCACAATGATATTTAGGCTCAGTTAAAAGTCGAGAGCAAATCATTGCATGGCCTCTAGCACCTTTCACTCCAGTTCTGTGTATGTTTTTTGTCTTCTACTCCACGAGTTGAGACCTGCTTGCTTAATTTTCTCAAGACTTCTGGTCTGCTGACCTTCCTGCTGCCATGATGACTTAAAGGAGCCTGGTCTGACCTTTTTTGTTCTTGTTGTTATTGATTCTTTTCTCTTGTAGAACAAACAAACAAAATATGCCAGATTCTCAGGAAAAACCATTTCCCATCTGACCCAAGCCTAGGGCATTCAGAATAGAGAAAGCATTTCACATCTAAATCGGTTTTTTGCACCACAGGGTTCACAGATTAATCGTGTCTATGGTAACAAAAGTAAAAGACAAAAAGTACAATTTATTGTGGCCAAACTCAGGGAGAAGAGTAGCATACAAACCAAAAGGGGTCAGGAGTTTCTTCTCAACAACATGATTTACACCACTTATTCAGGTACTGTGTTCATAGCTGTAGAATTGCTGAGCTAAACACATGGCCATGCGTGCAAGTTTCCACTGGGGCTTAGAAGAACAAACAAAAATTGTATATGTTTTGGTTATTATGGCCATGGTAATTACATAGCTTGAGGAATAGACAGTGCACAGAAAGACATAGAAGATAACTGAAAATAATTGAAACTTGAAAAACAGGTTTGAAATAAACAGAAAATAATGGAAATGTGAGAGTCTTAAATTGCATAGGAAAACAATTGAAGGTTTGGCTGCTTCCCAGCAGATGGCTTGAAGTGGTGATAGCAAATGTTGGAGCAATTCTAGAGTGTTCAGATATTTTGGGATAGCCTCCTCCTTCTAGACTGTCCTTTTGAAAGCTGCTGAATGGTATTCTTCAATCACAGTTAACAGTCAACACAAGATGATAATTGCCTCTCTGCAGAAACAATATACTCAAGTGGAGAGAGTGAGGATGGCAGAGAGAGAGAGGCAGTGTAAGGGGTTTTGATGTCTTAGAACTGTTTTTAAACAGTATGGTAATATTCAGTTGGTATAGCAGAGTTCAGTAAATCTAAAGGCTTATATTGTACATGTGCTTTCCTTTAGCTTGCTGTCATACAGTGTGTTAGAGAAAGAAACTGTACACATCACAAGGGAATCAGCATGGAGGTGGGTTAGTTCTGCTGAATTTGCTCTTCACTTGCATAGCAGTGATATACATAGCTCATGTTATATAGGAACTTTCAACAGACAAAAGAGAATGTTTTCTTTATTTCCTTTAAAGAATGAATTAGTTTAAAACTTCTGCATCAGTAGAATACTAAAGATAACTTTATCTTTTTATTATGTGAACTTCTGCGACCCTATCCTCCAAGGCTCGTTTCCCTCATGTTTCACTAACTTCTATGGAAAGCTTAAGAAGTAACTAGGGTTTTGTTGAAAACATAAGAGGTCTTGAAAATATTGTCTGATGGAAAAAAGGCATCAAGAATTCTTATCAACTGGTTATGAGAGGGTAAATAATGTTTTGAAAACAAAAATAATCTAAATTCTAAATCTGAGATCTTATTTTTCATATTCAATTATAAAAAAATTGAAAAATAGTGGAGTCACATCACATCCCCAGAAACATTCTTTTTAATATTAAATGAATTAAGTCATTTGTTAATTGCAATTTTTTTCCACCTTCTTGTACAATAATTCTTCGTACAGTTTTAGTGACCTCATGAATGTCTATAGATATCTGAGGAGTGGGTGTCAGGAGGATGGAGCCAGGCTCTTCTCAAAGTCATCTGGTGATAGTACAAGGGGCACTGGGTGCAAGCTGGAACAGAGGAATTTCCATATCAACATCAGAAGAAACTTCTTCCCAGGGAGGGCATTGGAGCATTGGAACAGGCTGCCCACAGAGGTTGTGGAGTCTCCTTCTCTGGAGACGTCCCAGACCCACCTGGATGTGTTCCTGTGCAAGCTGGTCTAGGTGGTGCTGCTGTGGCAGGGGGACTGGACTGGATGATCTTTTGAAGTCCCTTCCAATCCCTAATGATTCAATGACAGTCTATTCAATGCAACCTGTGTGGTGTTTGGAGTGGTCATCTCTTGTGTTCTTTGTTAAGGCACCATTTGGACCACATGTGAAGTTATTTACAGGCTAGGTAAAAATTGCCTGCATTTTTTCCTTAACAAAAAGGTAAAATACCCCTGAGTATTGTACAGAATAATCCCTAACAATAATTTAATTTTCATGACTTCTGGCACTTATGTTCATAATAGCATCCTCTAAGAATTGTGGCAGGAATAAAGTTGTGATCAGGTTAACTTTAAAGAGCACAAGTATTACTGATTTTCTTCCCCAGCTGATGGCTCACTGTCATATAACAGTGATTCAAGAGTACAGCTCATCAGACTCACTGTTGCCAGTAGTCTGAATTTTGCACATCTGTAATTTTAAAGGAAACCATCCTATATTCCAGATAGGAAGCACAGGGTATAACCGTAGAGATATACCTTAGTCAGCTATATAACACATACTGATCTTGACGTCCGGGGCACTACCTGAAAAATCAACAGTGAAAGCCAAATGAAAATACTTGAACCATAACTCTGAATCCAAATGAAACAGAAATGTCTAGACTGGTTGGTTATTTAGGTGATTTGTATCTGTTTTTATGGCCTGGCAATTCAGCACATTAGGAATCCAGGAAGAAGGAAAAGCCATTACAACTCCAGTGAACTTTGTGTGTTTCCTGTCTGGGATCAGACTTCATAAGGTTTTCTTTTGTTTAAGGCAAATAGGATGCCCATTCAGTCCTAACTAACAGTGGTATTAATCTTACATTTAGTTGTGAAAATAAGCAAAATCAGAATTCAACAGTACTCCTATTAATAGGAAAGAGATTTACCAAAGTGAGCTGAACTGAAATACTGTATGCTTTGCCTGGTGGTAGGACATTCATTTCCATTTTTCCTCATACGTTTGTACAGCCTACTGTTTATGGCAACACCGTAGGTGAAGGTGCTGGAATCCTTTGAACAGCTTTGCTTCCGTGCTCCCATAAACAAGAGGCTTTGAAAGTTTTAGCAGAGAAACCCTTTCTCATTAGAATTGCTCTCTAGCTTTGCAGAATAGAGAGAAAACAACGAAAACATCCTAGTGTTTGGGTTCCAACTCCTTTATTTTTAAAATAAGCCAGTTCTTTCTTTGAATCCTCAGTTATGTGTCATGTAAACCTTTACATTTAATGAGCAAATCATGCAAACCTTTACATTTAATGAGCTATTATTTCCTTCTGCTCAAACATTCGATATTCAAATTCTTATTACAGAAATATTCGATAAAAACCTTAGACGTGAAGTGATAAGGAATTCAAGCAGAGAAGCCTGACAGAGAGGATTTCAGAATGTATGTCCTGTTACTTGGGGGGCTTTGATTTTCTTCTTAGTTTTTTCCTCTTAAAAATATTTTGTATGCTTTATACTTATCACGTTTTATGGCGCTTTTCAACTGTAAAGGTAAACTGTAATAGGTAAATGTCAGGGCATTCTGACATGGAACTCTGGAATTGAATGACTTTTGTTAAACTCCTCATTACAGGTGCTGAAATGAATGTAATTAAAATTCTTATTTTAAATCTAATGCTCAGATTTTGTCTTTAGTAGGAAAATACTCTTTAATTTCATAATGAGCTCTCAGTTTTCATGTCCCTGCCCATATCCCTGCCCAAGGCGATTGCCGAAGTGGCACCTCATATTTTCTGGAAACGAATGACCCTAGGGGTGTCCTAGTGGACAGCAGGATGACTATGAGCCAGCAATGTGCTCCTGTGGCCAAGAGGGCCACCAGCATGCTGAGGTGCATCAGAACAGGGGTGGTTAGCGGATCGAGGGAGGTTCTTCTCCCCCTCTTCTCCGCATCTAGAGTACTGTGTCCAGTTCTGGGCTCCTCAGTTCAAGAAGGACACAGTTGCTGGAGGGTGTCCAGCGCAGAGCAACGAAGATGACGAAGAAAGTAGAACAGCTCCCTTATGAGGAAAGGCTGAGGGAGCTGGGTCTCTTGAGATTGGAGAAGAGGAGACTGAGGGGTGACCTCATTCATGTCTCTAAATATGTGAGGGGTGGGTGTCAGGAGGATGGAGCCAGGCTCTTCTCAAGGTCATCTGGTGAGAATACAAGGGGCCATGGGTGCAAGCTAGAACACAGGAGGTTCCACGTAAATATCAGCAGGAACTTCTTCACAGTGAGGGTACTGGAGCATTGGAACAGGCTGCCCAGGGGGGTTGTGGAGTCTCCTTCTCTGGATGTGTCCCAGACCCACCTGGATGTGTTTCTGTGTGACTTGGTCTAGGTGATCCTGCTGTGGCAGGGGGATTGAACTGGATGATCTTTCGGGGTCCCTTCCAATCTCTAATGATTCTATGATTCTAATAAACGTTAGAGTGAGCACCTAACCCAAACCATGTGGGAACATCCCTGGCTCTTGACTCATTGCTGAAATCATAGAATCATTAGGAATTGGAAGAGACCCTGAAAGATCATTGAGTGATTGTGCAGTGAAAGAAAGATCATGCAGTGCCACAGCAGGATCACCTAGACCAAATCACACAGGATTTTTATTTTTGTTTCAAAGATGCTGTAAGACCCACATGTGTGTGTTAGAAGTGTTATTGCCTTTTTCATGTCATGCAACTCATTATTCACAATCTTTGTCAGTACATTTAATCTTTTTCTTCAATACCGTTTCTTACCCTGCACCTGCTTGGTGAGTTACTTGCACTACCTCACCTGAAGGAGGAATGGGAGGAGCAAAGACAGAATCAGTGCTCTTATAGAACCTGAATTTTTCTGAAATAAAAGCTGGGTCTGTTAGAAGTTCATGAGTGATGGGGACTGTGAGAACTCCTGTGCCAGAAGGGAGCCCATGTGGTGACACTGTCCAGTGCCTCCACTTTACTGCATTGCTAACAGAGTGAATCCGCTTGCTGTATAAGCTCCACTCCATAGACACGTCTTTATTAAACAGTATGAAGAGGTCTGACAGAGCTTGAGGGTGAAGGAGGTTGGTAGGATTTCAGATTTTCTTTGTGTACATCAGTAGTGTAGAAATGGAGCTTAAGGACATGGTCTACCTTTGGACTTGGTACAGCTGGGCTAATGGTTGGACTCCATGATCGCCATGATCTTTTACAACCTAAATGATTCTATGCTCCTTTGGTAGGTTTTACTGATCAAAAACCAAGCCAGTTCCACTGGTCTCTTAAAAACTATTTAGAAGATTAAATGGCCCTTTGCTGCACCAATCTAAATTGCACTTAATTGAAAAGTGGTGTTTTGTCTCTGTGTTCATCTGTTCAAGTACCACCATTTCATTTGGCATAGGGATTTGCAGAACATGTCACTTGTAATTCTTCAGCTACAACGTGTTCTGTAGTTTCTTGTGCTGTCCTGGTTTTTAGGAAATGCTGCAGTTCCAAGGAGGAAACAAAGAAATGGCTATGATACATCATTAGCATTGTGCTGTGACATAGTAACTGCTTCCATTTTTTTAAATTTATGTGAATCTAGTCCCCAAGCTTTTGCTTCAAGGGAAAAAAAAGTGGTTTAACAGGGTAGGTGCTATGGTCTGTCAACTTTAATCTAGGAAAAAATAGATGGTTTAATTGCTCCACTGATTTGTTAGGGCAGTTATTTGTGTGCTGGACATAAAGTTTAGTTGTTATCATAAGCTGTGAAAATCTTTGTGGTTTATATTGTCTATTATTTGGTTTGGCTTGGGGCGTGGGTTTTTTGTTGCCTATATTCTCTTTTTTTGTGGGGAAGGAATGGACTGTGTTTTTCTGATTTGCTTCATATCTGTATTGTCTTCAGTTCCCACAAATCTGAATAAATGTAGAGGAGACACTAAAGCATCATGGAAAACATAAGTAACTTGCCCAAGAATTGTGCAAGAGTGCTGGAAGTCAATATATATGTCTTTGGAACTTGTGTTTTCATTAAAAAATCCCAACCAAGCATTCAACCTAATTTTTATATCTTCCCCAATATTTATAGCCCTACGCTATTCCTTTGTCAGTCACGATACATCAGTAGGGGTACACTCTGTATCTGTATGGATGTTTTCTATTATGTAAAATTACATATGGAACAGAGCAAACAATATGTTGCTCAGTTTAGTGGCCGAACCAGAGATTTTTAAGAATGTGAGGTCAGAAAAGAACACTTATGGCTTTTTCATTAAGTGTAAGCTTCTTTCTGGTTAACAATTTCCTTAAATGAAAATGAAATTGGTTGCTGTTGGAAATGTTAGCTTTCTTCAGATTTTTCACAGCATACTCAGAAATCAGCCTGGGACTTCCCAAAAATGTAACTCCCTTGGGGTTGCAAATTCCTGTAGCTTCACAAGAGATAACTTCAGAGTACAGCTGTGAGAGAAGGACAAATATTTTTTTCTTTAATTAAATGTTTGTTCTAATGAATCTGGAGTTTATTTAACAGTAAGGTATTTTATTCCTTACAGATTTCTTGACCTTTAGCTAAAAGAAAGAAGCAGGAAAATTTGCTGTACTTTCTCATGATTTTTCTGCCTAGAATAGTTTGCGTCTATATTTGGATTTTCATGAGATGTTGTCAGTTAGACAATGCGTATGCTCCGTGTTATCAATCATCTAGTTACTGGTGACCTAAGCGAGACAGAGGAATATGATCAGTCAGAAAGCTATTTGTGGTTACCTGCAGTTCCCCACAAACACCACATGCACTGAAGTAAGACATCATGAAAATGTCTCACTTTACCTGCAATATCAGCCTCAAGCACGTCTTAAGCTGAACATTAGGAGACATCATTCTGCTTTATACTGCAACTCCCTATAGGGTGGTTTGAAAACCGTTCTTGGAAACATCCTAAAAATTCACTACTGGTGGACTCCAGACTTTGGCAGCCCTCTGACAAAATCAGAGAAGAGCAAAACGAGCAAGATAATAGTTTGAATGTCTTACATTTTTCTTTTTTCCACGTGGTTTCTATGTGTTTGCATTTTGGTTTTACGTGCAGTGTTTTGGGGGGAGTGGGTTCAGTTGAGGTGGTTAAATTGCAGCTCAATCCTTAGAATATAGAATGGATTTTCTAGTAAGTTCTTCAATAATTTTTTCTGCATAAAGATAATTTTTATTAATTATGTAGTATTTAATATTACAGAAAGATGAAGGGCTCTTTGTCACACGGATTGTGAGTAAAAAACAGGCTTAGCTTTTCCTGTATTTAAGGTACTCATAGCAGTGATCAAATTGATAGAATTAAAAAAAACAAGCAACCAAACAACAGGGCTGAATCCAATCTGAGGCCAGATTTTATTTATACCAATTCTCAGGGGCAATGTGTACCTAAAAACTAAAAATTTAAAATGATTCTATGAGTCTCTAATGAACAGAGTCAGAACACATTCTCCTAAATGTCATTTGCACAGCTTGGAGCTCTAGACTGAAAAGCAATCTTAGGGTAACAACTGTTCACGGTGAATGTTGCATTTGGAAATATCAGAATGGTTTCAAGTAGTGTGAATTTAAATTAGTCATCCACTGCTCTGAACGAAAAGCTAATTTCTTTAAGATTCTTTACAGCATGACAGTTTAGAAATGTTTGAATCTCAACGGCTTTGTCCCTACTGCTCTGTGTGCAAGCTACTCTAATATTATGACAAGATTTTCAGTCACTTTTAGAAACAATAAAAATTGTAAAATAGACCCTTGTATTGAAACCCACATAAGGAATTTCTTAGCAGTTTAAATAGTCAGAGCTGCATTTTCCCTAAGCTCAGAAAAAAAATTAAATGCTATAAAAGCTTTAAAATATTGTAGATATTGCAGAATTGCAGTCTTTCTCTGTTTAAAATTTTCTTATTGTTCTAAATGATGCCCTGTAATTATGAGCAGAATAAAGCCTTTAGCCAGTCTGCTTTTCAGCAGACCACAGAACCTTCTTTTATGGAACATCACAACAGAAGTCATGAGGAAACAGTAGTCTTGACACTGAACTGAATTTTCTTCTAGGCGAAGCATCCTACTCTGGAAGCTTTGGGAAAGACCAATGCAGTAGTCTAGACATTCATAATGCATCATTAAAAGAGTGTGGCTAAATAACATCTGTCGGGAGCAGTAAATCACTGATGTCATGGTATATAATGGCTAAACAAACAAAAAAGAGCATAATTTGATTTAATTGCAGTATTGATTTAAATGTCCTGTTGGTTTCAGTTGGAGAGAATCCCAGGGAATGCCCTGCCCTCACTGATTTTGTTTGTGGGAATCAGGATTGCATAGAATCTCATTTTGTCTGCGACTATAAACCAGACTGTGAAGACCTATCAGATGAAGCTGACTGCAGTAAGTATCTCTGTGTGTAGTAATGTAATATCTAGTTCCAAGTATAATTTGAAACTCTGTAGTGAAGCTTAGGTGAATTCACACAGCTTCCCAGAAGACAATTACAAGCACTTGCATGTTCCCCCAACACTGAAAGTCTGACGTTTTCAGATTCTCAAAATATGTGCTGCAAAAACTAGTCAACTTATTGTGATTTATTTGTTAATTAATTTGTGATTTATTTTACTGAAACCAAAGATTAGGTAAAAAACCCCAACCCAACCTAATTACCAAACAATTTAAAGTCTAAAAACACATTTAAGGAATGTAATCTATAGATCACAATAAAATTAAGAAGAAATGTAAATTCGTTTGTTAAGTCAAAAGCAAGTTGAGTTTCAGTATTGGATGAAAAAGCTGAGGAAGAAAATTACTGCACAATAGCATTTAGACAATATACTGTCATAAAAAAGTGATTATTTAAAAATAGGTGCATCTTTTCTTTCAGATTAATCCTCTTTTTCTGACCTGAGGTGTATCACTACAACATGTTTATTGCTCTTTGTTCTCGCTGCTACTGCAAGACCTGCAGCAAGTAGAGCAGTTACCTCAGCTAGCAGAGTAATAGGACAAAAACATCACTACAGAACATCTGTCTCCTTATATTTTTCAAGTTCTAGTAAATCTTGAGGAAAAGTTTGTCCATAAATATTTTTACAAATCCTGTTTGAGGTGGAAATACACAGCTCAATATTGAAAATCTGTATCAAGGTAACAGCCTTCCCAATTCAGCCTTGAACTCAAAACCAGTAAAACATTGTGCCTTTTCCTGCTCCATGTCTTTGTTGGTTTGTACTCACTGTCCCGACCAGACTTTTGGAGTAGGAAATGTAAGCAGTCTATACATAGAATTGAGTAATCAGTTGAATTCTTAATCTTGGGGCTGATAATGCAGATAGGATCAAGAGTAACCCAAGTAAATGCATCATGTGCATTAATTCAATGCTCTCGTTGTGTTGATATCAAAGTATTGATATCCATTGAAATGGGTATCCATTGATTCCATTGAAATCAACCCGTACTTTTTGTTCTCTCAAAAATCAAAAGCATTTTTTATCGCATGGGGTTGCTAAATGCTTTGATTCCACAGGGTTAAAAAAATAGTGGCTTTTTATTTGATGACATAAATGCTAGTCTTTTAGCTAGACATTAGACCTGCTATCTGGAATACATGTGAAGATGTCAGTATAGGACAGTTAGCTTGCAGCTCCCTCTATTATTTTCATGAAAGGAAGTACTGGTTTTGAACTGCATCAGCTGGAGCTGGTGTCTCTGTTTCTGGTTTCTACCTCCTGTAGTACTTAGTGTTCCAGTGGATTTTGTGAGTTATAACCATGGAAATGTATCCACATCGAACAATAACTTGAAGATTAGCCTTTTTCAAAGTAGATCACAAGAAAATACAGATTTTAAACCTGTAAAAATAATCTGCATTTCTTGTATAGAATAATAATTTTCAGAAGTTAGAAAAAGTGCAGCGAAATGCTCTGTAAACTCAGCCTTGTGATAATGTGACTTTTGTAGACCTAACAGAGACACAGTAAGTCTGAATTGCTGACTAGCAACCACTCTACAAAGATTGATGCATTTAATTTATTCTGTAAATACTTTTATAGGATATAGGAGCTTCATTACAGAAGCATCACCTCTGTTTTCTTAGTGATATAATAGATAGAAACATTTCAAGACATAACTGATATTAAATCACAGTCAATAAACACAGTCTTTGCTATACAACAGAGAAGTTTTTCCAAAGTAATAAACCAAATACTGAAATTCACTTTCAATAAATACAATGAAATATCCTTTTATTAAAGATGGAAAGAGTGTAGTTACCTCAAGTGTTTTTATTGGTCTTTAATCATGCTGTTCCTGCAGAAGTATCAAAATAACAATGAGGAGAGATACCATAACTGTGCATACAGAATATTGAGATAAGCCTCAGGCATAACATTTTCCTATGTGCTCTATCCTAGTTCCAGCAAATGAGGCCTTACGTTTGGATAAACACATCTTTTTCCTGAGTGTGTATCTTATATGTGGGAATAAACAACATTAATGGGTACATAACACTTTCTAGATGTAAAAACAGCATCTTTTAATTGAAAGGGCACAGGAGCTGCTTAATCAGTAAAGAATATAGAGCAGGCACTGAAAAAGCCCTTGGCAGTCTAACCTGCCCCATCACAAGTAATTATGGCAATATTTGTCTTCAGTTTTCTCCTTTCTCTGAGCTCAAGGTCTAAGCTTATATCTCATTCTATTATAGTTATATTCTCACATAACTCCAAAGACATAGAGGGACCATAATCTACTCAGCAGCAATTTGTCTGTGCAGGATTTACAAGAGAATCTGTATTAAATGCATAATATCCACATAGGCTGGTATGACACCAGCCTTCATGAGCAGCTGTCAGATTACACTAATTACATTACAGATTACACTAGTATTCATTTACTATAGGTCCAACACCGGGCATTCACGAATCAGCCCTTATGCTGTTCATCTGGCCCTCTTTCTAGGGAATGGTCGGTTTCACAAGTAGCAGTATCAATACATCTGCTATCCATCTGACACCTAAACACTTATAAACAGCCTTTATGCTGTGGGTCCAGTTGGAACTCATGAGAAGCAGAGTAGTATAATTTATTCACACATGCAACCTTCAATATATAGATTCTTTGGGAGTGCTGGGAATAAACTAACTTGCAGAAAGCACTATAAAGATTTAAGGGATACAAACACATGAAATGGATAGACACATGAGGAATTCACTGAGGCATTTTCTTGTTATCACAGAGCTGGGATCTGGAGGGTAGGAGAGGAAAACCCACCAAGATGCCCTTTGTGATCTTTTGCTGTTGTTTTCTCCTCCACCTCAGTTCCCAAAAGACTGATATTTTGTTGTGTTACATGTGTGTGGGCAGGACTGTAGACAAAAAAGTTTCCTTGGGGGTAGCAGTAAGCACAATGATCTTGATGGGCAATTTAACTTATCAATGTTGGTGTTGTCCAGTCATTTTGTCCTTCACTCTTCTGGGAAGAGAGATTAAGAACCCTTCAGTCCATCCTTTTGTGTTGATACAGATAGATACAGGCAGAGTCTTACTTTAGACACAATTCAATGCATGCTTATCCAGTTGACCAGGAGGATGTTCTTCTGTTGACTTCTTTCTCGTTTGTGCCCTGCACCCCAACAATAGACTGTTAAGATATTAGGGTAAAATTCATAAACACAAGTAACCTATTCAAATAGTATAAATTCTAAATGCATTTGAAATTCAATCAAGTTAAAACTGTAGAAGAAATGTGTGCTTTGTGTTTCAATTGGTGGATTTTGTATATTTGTAATGCAGTGTCAATGTGGGTACCCAGGGCACTTTCATGACTTCTGAAGGCCATGCTGTGAATAACACTAAAAAACCCACAAAATTGTTGAGGTGGGAATAATTTGTTACAATCTTCTGATTAAAACAGTGTCCACTGAAGTAGTTTGCTGAGAGCTGTGCCAGTTAAGTTTTGACTATCTCCAAGAATGGAGATGCCACTTTTGTGGGCAACCTGTGCCAAGGTTTGACAAGCCTGAAAGTAAAAAAAATAATATTGTATTAGCCTTATAAATTATTCCTCTGTTTCTGCCTGCTGTCTCTTTTCCTGACACTGGATAGCACTGGATAGCACTGAGAAGTGTCTGGCTTTATCTTCTCTACACACTGCAGCAAATATTGTTGCATATTGGTAAATTCCCACTGAACCCTCTCCAGGTTGAATGATCCCAGCAGATCTCTCAGCCTCTCCTCATGAGAGATGCCTCAGCCTTATGGAATAATGTTAAGAATAGAGTATATTACAGAACAGCACAGATCCTTCTCCTAGCAGCCAGTGGGTTATATGTATTTCACTGGATCAAAATTATTATTCTTTTAAGGTAGTTATCCTATCCATTTGTCTAAGGTGATGCTTTTTTTACAGAAAAGCAAGTCAACAGGATTACAGTGTGTGTTCAAATCTTGGTCATACAGAACAAGTTTATGATAAGGTGTCAAGAGTTATCCCAAGACTAAATTAACCGATGAATGACCAAACCAGTCGTACCAGTTTGCAGAGTTGAAAAGATTTCACAAATTGCTGTAGCATCTTCCCTATGCCTCAGGCAAGAAACCGACTCATATTCAAACTGCAAGATAATGACAAGGTTGTTTTTATGAAAAATAACATCAGTTGTTCTTGTAACAAAGGTAATTTAATCTATTGGCTTTATTTGTGTCCTTCATAGGTCAGCAATATATAAACAGTCATATTTTAATGTTGCAGAACAGTTCTAGATCATGAAACACACTCTAAGTGCTCCAATCCATTTGAGGTTCTAAAAGGCAGTCATAGTAACTGATTATAGCATTTAATCATTTGAATCCTTTGCCTAGAGTCCTCCCACATGAGTTGTCCTTAGAAGTTGTGAAGCTGCCTCTGCTTCATAGCTAAAGAAAAGTACTGTAGAAGATTAAAAGATTGTGTTTAAAATGAATTGGTCTCTAGCACAACATTTATAAAATATTGATGATTAATTACTTTTCCAAAGTCACCTGAAATAGCAGAGGCAGATGTAGTAACTGGAAGCTTAACAATGCTGTCCTGGATTCAGTCAGTGCTCTAATCACTAAAACTTCAATACACTCGTCAATACACTGCCTTCACTTATTACTCTCACAAGGATGAACCAGAATGTGTTCATCCAAAACAACACTGTGGAAGTGGAAGCATTTTGCTAGCTAATCAACTGGGAATCATTCAGTCCATTCACCTTTAATAATAACCATATAATTCAACCCATAAAGTTGAAGTCATCAGTCCTCAACATTTACATGGGAATCTGTAACAAAGACTGTGTAAACCTGCTTGAATAGCAAAAGGTCCTTTTTTTTTCCTCACTAACTACTACATATTATTTATGTCAGTGCATGAAACAAAATGATTCATGGCATTAGCTGAATAGAATCCCTTCTGTTACTATTTAAAATGTATTCTTTATAGTCCTTTACATATAACAGCTGGGATGATAATATACTTCTTTCTGTATTTTCAGGTTACTACACAAGTATTCCTGGAAGCTGTAACTTTGAAACACAGGATCAAGAGTGGACCACTGTATGTGGATTAACACAAGACTCTACTGATGATTTTGACTGGAATATTAGCAACAGTGCCGTAATGGGACAAATGGGCCCTGCTACTGACCATACACCAGGTATTGGCAGGTGTCATACATTACTTTTGGGGAAATGAAATAGTCAATGAATTAAAAAAATGCCAAGATAATGGGAAATCTCAGTGGTATCAGCTGGGCTTATTGTATTTCCAGACAAGTCATAATTAGCAATTAGCACAGTTCACAAAGCAGTTCCCTCAAATATTTAAGATGTTTGCTTTTATATTTAAATTACAACAGAGGGTATGTATCACAAAAAAGCCATGCATAAATATATCACATGTTTTAACTTATTTAGCCCTGTGAATTGCACTATCTAGGAACTCCTAGTTCTGTCTGAACACAAAACCGAACAGCCTGGCACAGTCATCTATTACCAAACATTTTAATCATTGCTTCAACAGCAATGTGATTTTATAGATAGTTCTTTTCAGAGCAGAGCTGATTATATCATTCTTTATACTTGACTTCAGCTTGCTGCATTTGTTTAGTAATTTCCTAGACAATGAGCTGCTAAATATAATGTAAAGATACTAATTAATCATTTCATCCAGAATGCAACAGACGTCTTTCTAAAACAATACAACAAGCCCGTACAATGCAGTAACTGCTTCAAAATCTACAGTTATATTATTAATTAAATATCTATTTGAAATTTTTAAAAGAACTACAGATATAAACATTTTAGTGTCATAGACGTGTGTGTATTTGGCAATAATCATGGTTTGCTAAGATTCTCCATCAGGACTTGCTCACAAATGTTGTGACAGTGAATAGCTGAAAACCTTTGGAGAAACAAAGGTGCTTATGACGGTCCAACCATCCATTTGTTTCAAGTCCTCTGAGTACAAAGTGTAGGACTTCTATTAAGCAGGACCTTGACTGAGACCCTGACTGTGCTGTAGTTGATTTCTGGAAAAACTCGTTGCTCTTCTCCAAGGTATCTGATGATAGGATGTGTGCGGATAGTTCAAAGATGCTCCAGGTGCTCCTTAATGAAGCATTGATTTACCAAGAGGGTGGATAAATGCTGGAACACCCTTTCTGGAGGGGTGATCAATGCTCTAAGCCTGCCAATGTCTAAGAGGGATTTGGACAATGGCCTTAATAACACATTTTAATTTGCCCAGCCCTGAAATGGTCAATCAGTGGGAATAGACAATGATTGGTGGTCTCTTCCAATTGAAATAGTCTGCTGTATTCTAAAAACAGATTTCTGCTATATAAAGAGTCTGATTTTAAAAGTTGAATTCTCTGAAGATGTAAATGGCTGCAATAGTACTCTTTACCTTGTCAACATTTTGAATAGTCCAATTTTCCTGGAACACCTTAGTGAATTCAAGAAAACCATGTAATTATACAGTAGTCCTTAAAGAGTGACTGAGGATGTGCATGAAATGCTAACATTTCCTACTTAAGACCTTGGTTTAACACACCTTTGTGACATCAATTTGCCTGAACTCTTAATCTGGAATTGTTTCCCTAGATGTCCCTACAGGATGTTGCTGTTAGAATACTACCAGAATGCCTATTGATAGGAGAATGAATTTATAGGGAGTTATGCTTACCTGTGTTTTGTAGACAGCAAGCTATACCTGTATATTGTCTTATGTAAGTATAGCATCATATCATATATTATATACATTATATAATATATACGGATGGGATATTAATTTCCATCATAAAAGTACCAAACTGTATTTAGGAAGTGCTTAGACTTCCTTTTCAAAAGTTTTAATAATCCTACTTTAATTGCCAACTAATTATCAATGCTTACTTAGCATTCAATGTAGAAGTATCACAATCTCTTCCATTTATCTCTTGAATTTGTAAGCTCTTTTCTTGCTTGGTGACTTAGATTCCCAATATCAAGAGACCACTTATCTGTGGGTGCCCATAACCATTTCTGTTCTACTAATTTAACCTCCACTTTCCTTTAGAGGATTCTGCACCTGCTGCAGGAACTGCCCACCTGAACGGGAGGAGACTGCTTATCTGACACCAGTAGCATTTTTTCACTTTAGAAACTGTAGGCATCCAGACTACTTTGTGTTGCTATTGCAGAAAGTTCGCACCTCTTGAACAGGGACAGAACAGACAGGTAGAGGTAAAAGCTATTACAGCTCTCCTAAGCAAGTTGAGTTGGTCTGGATGATCCTGCTGTGGCAGGGGGATTGGAGAGGATGATCGTTCCAGGTCACTTCCAGTCCATAATGTTATGTTCTGTGACCTGGTCTGGTGTCCTGCTGTGGCATAGGGATTTGACTAGATGATCTTTCGAGGTCCCTTCCGCTCCCTGATGATTCTATGATTCTATAAATCAGAAGTTAGACTTGTTTCTTGCTGTCCCTTTGTAGTGTAGTGACAAAATTAAGCAGTAGCCATTGACTCTTCAAGAAGATTTTGTGTTATTTGGTCTTTCAGTTTCTCCTATTTAGTTTGTTCTTTGCTTCTGTGAAATCACTTAGCAATTGTAAGAAACGAAGTTACTGAGAAGCAAAGCAAAAGGAAAACAATAACAGAGCAAATGTGTTTGCAAACTTGCTGAAGTCTGTAAATGTAAATTAACTAGGTAAGACATAGTCACTTTAGCCAGGAAGAAATCACTTGTCAGAATTACCAGCAGCCTACATATTGATGACCTGTAATGTCCAGAAATATCTATCAGCCCATTTGTGACCCAAATTCAACTGCTTCATGTTCCAAACCTATTTCCTCTAGTTGCTAAGCAAATAAATTCATTGTATAGAACAAGCATGACGTGTTCTATAAAGCCTGTGACATTATACCAGATTTGTATCAAGTGTACCAGCACAGCTTCAAGTGGAGTAGTCTCTTGCTGGTTTAAATGTGTCTCTTACTGTTTCATCTATCACAACTTGAAAAGACATTACAGATTTCAGGTGTTTGTTTGAAAACAATTTGCATCAGTTTGACTTAGTGCATTGCTGTGGTCTCTGGGAGACCTGTGATTTGAAAACAGAGACTTCTAATGATAAATAAGGATGATACCTCACGTGTTTAAGCTTTTGCAATGTGACTAATATGTACCTTATGCATGTCCACATTTTGAAACACTCATCTCTGTACATTTCCCTCTCAAACTTTTAAACTTTTGCTATGTATCGTGTAGCATTTTGTCATATTTTTATATGCCAACTAGTCTTTCAGTTTTCTGAGTCAGTATGGGATCATTCTGAGTATTAATTATATAGTGAATCTGTGTTACGTCCAGTCTGTCCTACATAAAGAAGGGATAATGGCAGCATAACCCCCTCTGATGAGTCAAACTGGCAAGGTTGTTACAACAGATGAGGAAAAGGCTGAAGTACTTAACAATTTTTTGCCTCAGTCTTTACGACAAACCTCTCTTAGTCTTCTCACTAAGAACAATCAAACATTTATTTTACTGTAACAGATGAAGTGATGACAAAGAAGAGGCTACTTTTAATTAATATAAAAATCCAAGGTTGTAGCATGATTTATGTAGTAAAACCGCTTGCTTTTTGTGGTATATGTTCATTGTAATGTAGGAGGGCAGTATCTTTTTGTACTCAGAACCAAATGATCTATCCTCTTTTACACCAGCTTGTTGGTTTCTAGCAGCAGCTGAACAACAGAAAGTGTTGATGTCCTGTCCCACTAATAAGCCTCAGGGCTTCAGTGTGTTTCTTCCAGCCGTGCTGCATGACAGGACTATCAGGAAGAAATCTCCTGACTCCCACAATGTCAACCTTCAAACTGATGCTTAGAATCTGTGTGTTGGTGTTCAGAACATGTTTAAATGTGTCATTCAGTTATTAATGAAGGATTTACATGAAGGAGCTCTGAGGTTCTATTAATATTGTATGCAATAACCAGAAGCAGAGTCTTCTACCCTACCCAAGGTAGGGTATACCTGCATGTGGTAAAAGATACCAGTTTCTGTGTCTGCAAAACTCCTTATGCTCTGAAGCATTAAGTAATGTTGTGTTTAATTTTTTATAACCTTCTTATTAAGGTAAAGGACAGCATTTTTTGTATGTAAACTCATCGTCCCAGAAGGAAGGAACCAGAGCGAGGATAATTACCACCAAACTCTTCCCAGCTAGTCTCGGGGTCTGTAGGGTTCGGTTCTGGTTCTGGATGTTTGCTTCTAGGCAAACAGGAGTCTTAAAGGTAAGAAAAAGACCTCTTCTATCACATCATGAATAATGAATATTTGCTTTAGCGGTATTGGCACTTAAATATCTAGGAAGACCAAAATCTCAGTGCTTCTATTAGCAATACTTCATCACTGCAAGTTATATCCATACACAAAATTTTCACTGACAATATCATGTAAAAATTCTGGTTCTGTTTTATTTCAACTTGAGGTCCTTTTGCTACACAGGTAAGAATTAACATTGCATGTTTGACCACTGTGCTTAAACCTCCTTAGGTGAAGCACAGTTATTCTATGCATCCATGTAGGTTTAGGACAAAACCAGATGTGATTTAAAACAAAAGTCTTCAACAAATTAATGCTACTGTATCTTTGCTAAAAGTGAGAAAGAATACTTTGGACCTGGAATTAATCAGGACATCTGGATCACTGTCTTTACACTTTTTGTCTTTGGTCTGTTTCTCCATTGTAAAGGACAGTTATAACACAAGTCCACAGGGTGATAGGGCTGGAAGGGTCTCAGGAGGATTCTAGTACAATGTCCTGCTCTAAGCAGGGACAGCTGCAAGATTGCACTAAGCAAACCAGGAGTTCACCCAGTCTTACAAATTTCCATACATGGAGACTACTCAGCCTCTTTGCAGTCTCTGCTACTGCCTGACTGCCAAGCATGGAAAAGCTTCTCCTTGTATCCAGCCAAAGAATGTTATCCTTGATTCCACCTTTTGTCTATCTTTTCTAGTTCATGGATGCTTTGAGTATTGACATATACTGTATTAACAATACCAAATTAAAAAGATGTATTACATGGAGTTAGTATAAGCAGCAGATAGTTCTGCTTTTCAAACGGATGTTAAAAGGATTTCAAATTACATGGTTGTAACATTTATTTCTATTCACTGAAGAGAAATGCTCAAACTGTATTATTCTCAAAGACACTTCAGGTATTTAATATGAATTTTTAACAAGTGTTTATACTGCAATATTGTCATTTTATGATCTGAATACAGCTGTTAAAATATTTTGCCATGTCTTCAAGTCTGTTCTTTCCAGTTGAAGTAATAAATAGCAATTGAAGTAATAAATAAGAACCAATAGCCTTTTGAATCTGTTAAAACTGAAATACTGTGAGATGATCTATGCACCCAAATCTCTAGTTTCTTCCCCTACACACCCTTGTGGTGACTGGCGTTGTGTCTCACCTTGGAAGGCAGACAAGAAATGCTTGTCAATGCTCTGATCAGCCTATTTCCCCAGTTGGGTAATTCTCCCCATGTCCTTCATTTTAAAGCCCCGCTCAGCAAGCTGGACAGACTGCTTGCAAAGATTCACAACTATCTGGTCAAGTCTGAATTTAAAAAGAGGAGTGCAGATGCAGAGCATAGAGAGATGTGTGGTTAAAATGACACACAGGGAATCTGTGAAAAAGAAAGATAAAAATGAAGACAATATTGGTGTGTTAAGTAAATGTGGCAATACATAAAATACATACAAGTAAATATACAAAAGAAGATGAAATTGTGAGAATATTCTTATTGGTCTGGGTGTCCTGCTGTGGCAGGAGGATTGGACTAGATGATCTTTCAAGGTTTCTTCCAATCCCTGATGATTCTATGATTCTGTAACAGAGAAAAGGGACTTAAAGGGCTTCTCTCTGGTATTTGCAATACACATTTCAGTTCCAAAAATCTTTTGTCTTAAACTCTGTTATTTTTTCATAGAGAAAGCAAGAATTACGGTTATTGTCTTTAACAAGGATAAAATTTAGAGCAGCTCTTGCATTAAGATAGAATGGAGGGTATCTAAAAGAGATCTGAATACCAGTGCTTCAGGACATCTGTCAACTGTTAGCCAACAGGAGAAAAATGTCGCTTCATAATGATGAAGTGGAACAACCATTTGTTTTCCTTGGGATTCTATGGTAACAGCATAGAATAACCTTTTGAGAGCAGGCTCATTCAGAATGAAATACATGACTGTTCTAATATATCAACTAATGTGCTCTGAAAAGACCAGCTAAATATATATAAAAATGACCAACCTACACTATGCTGCAAATGTAAATTTAAATAATGCATTTATCTTTTCATTTTTATGACTCTTTTAGTTACGTTTAATGAAAGGAGAAGAATTTTAATAAGAAATTGAAGTCATTTTAAATATGTTTCATTCCAATGGGAAAGTCTATTGGTCATCTGTCAGAGACAAAACATTTAGGTTTCGTTAAATTTCAGCATTCTGTGTTCATTTCGTTCATGAGTAAGTCACACAACTTGAACCAAAACCTAAATGCATTCTTGATGTGATGCTATAACTCTAATATATTGGTTTCCTGCCTTGGCACTCGCTGATACCAGCAGAATTGAAGTTAAGTAAATTTTGCATACGACAGGTCAATTTTAACAAAAGTGAATACAAATTTGTATTATTTTTTTATTACCTCAAACTCATATTTAAAGTTATAAAGTAAAAAGAAGCCGATAATTTTTACATTGTGACATTGAAATGTGATATAAGTTTGTTAATCTGGTTTATGAGCTTTAAAGAAACTATTTCAGTCTCCTCCAGTGCAATGATGACTGCCAAGGAATGTGAGGAAATCAAAGACATGCTCTGAAGCATGCAGAGCAGAAAACACAACATTGTTATTCACTGGAGTCCTTGGGATGTTTCCTCAGCTGACACAAGTCTCTAGCACCCAGTGAAGTGAAAATGCAGGTTGTCTTTCACAAGATTTTCCTGCTTGTTTGGCTGGTGATTAAAGACTGTACATGGAGAATGATGGGAGGACACAGCTTTTATTATGGAGCCTTTAGGTCTGCATTGGCTTATCGGTTATTATTCAGTTCTAACGGAAAATAGTACCTTCCAGTACACCAACTGCTAGAGACAGGCAAGATGAGGAAGATAACATGTTATCTTGAGAAATCAGCATGAGGGTTATAGGATAGCCCCATGAGTTGCAGTGATGACTAAGTAGTAAACAGCCATTTGTGGTTTGTGACCTTCAAAAGTGCATGTACTTTCCCCATCCCCAGAATAAAACAGGAGATGAGAAAAGAATTCAGAACTTTCTAAGACAGAGGAAATGCTGTGGTGATCTAGCATGAGTCATGATGCTAAGGCAGGGTAATGGGATTTGCTAAAGAATGCTGATCACAGATGCTCTACAAATGAACCAGCTGGCAAAGCCCTTGGAGAACCATCAAGAACCAAGTACAGAAGCTTCATTTATGCATTCATCTCATGCAAAATGAGACGTACCAAATTCTACTTTAAATGATTGTGAGGTGTGTTGGGTGTCTTCACTCCTGAGCTTTCAATTCTGTGGCAATGGAAAGGATAACACTATTTCTGTTGGTACCTTTTCTTTGTGATTTTGATTGTGTGTGATCTCAAAATGGTGTCAGCACAGAACGAGGAAAGGACATACTGACTTACCTAGTAGAAAACATCCTTGCTATTTTTAAATTAAAATGATGACATTTAGCCCACAATTAGGTCAGTAATAGCTGGAGCAGCTGGAGACTGACAAATAGGGTGTTGTTTTAGTGGGACTTTGTTACAGGCTGGAGTTTATTTCATTACAGGGGATTCATCTTGCTAGCTTTTTCCTCTTTGTCTTGGTTTGAAACCATCGGTCTCTAGTGTTGTGTGTTTCTGCATGGAACCAATATGAGAGGGTCTCGTAAAGTCCCTGCTTGCAGAGAATGGAGACTCAGGAGTACTGTGGCAGAATGTGGTATTGAAGGATTTCCCCAGGAGGGAACATAAGAAATGCAGCAGAGCTGGGGGTCCACTTTAGATTTCTTATGTACCAGTTTAAAGATATACACTAAATGCTACCAGCTTCCACAGGTTACCTGTGTACTTTTCATGAGAAGCAATACACCAGGTTCAAACTGTAATCAGGCCTAACTGGTGACTTAGACACAGAAATTAACACAATGTATTAAAATCTCTTTTGTTCTCATAATAGCTTTTTTGTTTGCAGCTGAGCTAGCATAAGCAAAAAGCATGCAGTACCATTTAATCACCACCAATAAGATGTGGAATTAAACCGTATCTAAGAGAGACAGTTCTACTCAGGGCGTTAGCTGCACTACAAGGCTTGGGCTTCTCTCAAGCTACAGTTGTCTGTTGTTTAGTGCTGCTTCACTTGCATCTCTTGGGTTTGCCGACAGGTATATGCAGCTGGAGAACACGGAATGGATATTCTTATGTGGTCTTCTACAAGAAACGAAGAAAACAAATGGATGTATGGAAATGTAGTCCTCTCCAACAACAGCCCTTTCAGAGTTGCCTTTGAAGCTGAAGTGGGGCAGAGTGAACCCACAGAATTTGCTCTTGATGACATTTCCTTTACCCCAGAATGCGTAGATGGAGGTATGTTAATGTACAAATCTATACAATACATGCTTCAGAGCTTAGAAAAGAAAGTTGATATTTCATATTTGAATGCATATATTACAGTTACAAAATGGGGAATTGTTTCTTTTGCAATTATTGCAGTACTGCTACGGTACTACTTCATTCCCAAAAATGAAAAGTAGAAGAGAAATGGGTGCAGCATAGGTGTGCAAAAACCTGTGTGCTTTTCAAGGGAAACAGAAATGTTTAGTGGAAAGAGAGCTTTATTACTTATTATATATAACCCTTGCGGCAACTTTCTAACAAGCATGTTTTTCCCTAAAAGAATGAAGCCATTACAGCTAATTAAGGGACTTGTGTCTGTCCGTTGGCTGAGTGCAGTATACAGATTAAGATATTTTTTGTGGAAGATGGTTTTGTGTTAGAGCTGGCAGTTCTGAATAAGAAATTATAACAACTTAGACCGTTACTGTCATTAAGGGCCTGTTATTGTTTTTATGAACCATATCTGGAGAGGGGTATGCCATCACTCAACTCTATTTGTTTTCTCCTACATGAAAATAGTCTGAGAAGGCCTTTGTTTGGAATGAAATAGCTTTATGAGTATCAAAGTTGGTTGCAATTATTTAAAAAGAAAATTGTTCTTTTATCTTTGCTCTCTACATAAAATCCCTCAGTAGAATAGCACATTTACCTCACTGTCAGACTCTATGAGGATTTATAATCTCACAGCTGCTACACAAGCTAAGTAATGTGAACTATATAGGAAAAAAGTTAACTTCTAACTCTTTATAACTCAATGCTTATTCCATAAGGAAAGCAGTGGTTTACTCCTCAGGTGAAATATATTCTATGGACAAAAAACTAAGTATATGTGCAAATATACCTTCTGATAGGAATATTTTTCATTTTTCATACTTCTTCATTTATTGTTATGGTTAAGCATGTCCCTGGAAAATAACCACGTGGTGTTTAAGGCTTAAAGTGAAAAAATACCTATAGGCAAGTGGCATTTGCTCAATCACAAGCTGAACAGAAGGATTTATTATTTTCTTTAAATAATACCATCAGTGGGCTCAGGCATATACTACTTTGGAGGGTTCTTCCATGAGCTGCAGACTATCTACACCAGCAGGTGCTTGTTTTACCCTTACTATGTTAATCACCTTTGTTAACCATACCTTAAGAATTGCTTAGGCAATTTCATGCATAATATAGCATGATAGGGACATTCTAAAACTGGGGTTTTTTTAGTTCTTGTATATAACTGGAAAACCTACTTCTCACCATGTACGTACATCTATTTTCAAAGTTTAATAGAAATTCAACATCAGTAATTTATTATGAACCAGTCTTTCATGGGAAGTCTATGTTAAGGTAACCTAAAATAATCATAGCTACATAAATAAGGTAACTTTTATGGAGCAAAGCTTTCTAATAACCTTCTTTTTCTCTGGAAATTTTCAAGTTGCAGAATATTTCAAAGTATTCTAATTTGTATCACTTACAAGATCATAGAATCATCAGGGATCAGAAGGGACCTTGAAAGATCATCCAGTCCAATCCCCCTGCCACAGCAGGATCACCTAGACCAAGTTGCACAGGAACACATCCAGGCGGGTCTGGAACATCTCCAGAGACAGNGCCTCCTCTTCTCCAATCTTGAGACCCAGCTCCCTCAGCCTTTCCTCATAAGGGAGGTGTTCTACTTCCTCTGTCATCTTTGTTGCTCTATGCTGGACAAGAAAAGCCTTAAGAAAAATTGTTCATGTTATACTGGCTACTCACAGTTTGTTGCATGCCAGAAATTCATATCTCACCTACATGCAAGCACTTAAAATAGTTCAAACCACCCTAGATGGTTATGTAGATTTTTTTTTCCCAGTTGCAGAAGAAGCAGAAATCTCCAAGGGTCAATTTATTCCTTTTGGTTATCGGCCTGAACTTAGTTTTTACAAGAGGAAAAATCTCCAAAACAGAAATAGTAGTTTATCTTGCCTTATTCTACAGATGTTCTATTGTTATCTCATTGGAAAGGGAAAAAATTTTACTTTAGAAAGTTTAATTTCAATGTAGGATACTTGCCTTTGTGTCCATTTGTGTGCTACTGACAATTTCTAGGTATTCTTTATGGTGATTTCTAAAGGTATAAGAAAGTTCCATACTACACTATTGCGAAGGTAGCATGTGTTATTTGACCCTAAACAGCACACAATCAAGCCTTCTGGTGTGGCAAATAGTGGACACATATTATAAGGAAAGGAGGACATAATAAATTCCACTCTCCCTTAGTCTTTCCCAGTCTTTATTCTTTCAGTTCAGAGAATTTCTGAAGCTCTGAGCACATGCTGTCTGATCACTCTCAGCTGATTTTTCTTCTATTAGCTGGTTCTTTCTGAATATACAAATTTTCTAATTCTTGCTGCATTTCATCCCTCTCCCATGCTCTGCTCTAGATTATCCTCTGCTAATTTAAATCAATTGCTTGGAATTTGAGTATTGTATAGTTGACACTGATTTCCTTTTATCCTTTCAAACACTTTAGTTTGCATTAAATGTGCCATCCTAGATCCACCCTCCTTCTCAAATCCTGGTGCTTCCACAGTTCCAAATTCTACTAACCCACTTCTTGTTCCTCATTTAATTGTGCACCCAGTTTCAGCATCCTAGTTGTACGTTCCCCACAAAGCTTTTGCCTTCACAAGCTCCTCTATAGTATGGGCATGATTCAAGTGTGCCAGTTTTGCCTACCATCCATCCCTCAGGTTTATAGTTACTCTTACAGTACTCCCCAAGGTGTGTACAGCTCACAAATTTATTGTTGAATTATCCAATGGCAGGCAATCTTCTAAGTTTGTGGCTTGATACCGAGTCCTTTGTCCTTTCATTGTTCTGTATTGTTCTGGAAAGATTCCTTACCTAATATTCTGTGCTGGCCAAGTAGGCAAAATCTTTTCTTGTGAAGAGGCAGGAGAGCTACACAAAATCTGTATAACGTGATAAACTACAGCAGTCTATGAGGAAGCACCTTACTCTCCGTTGTTAATACTCCTAGGAGAAGGAGATATTTTTTGGTAGTAAACATTGCTGAATAGCCATTTAGAAATTCAGAAGGGAAAATTTGAAGGTCTTACCTTCAAATACTATAAAACCACAGCCCTATAGATATTTGAGAGAGAATATTTTCCTGCAATACAAACAGTGGGAATGTTTACATTCTCCATTGTCAGCCCTGCTTTGATTTTTGCTCGTCGTGTTTATTCAAAGAACTAGCTCATAGGAAATTGTATTACCTGCAGCACAGCTCTTGTGTAAAGTTCTCCCTTTCAGAAGATAGCTTTGCTGATGCAGATCTTTTGCTTCTCTCTGTATTATTATTTTTCAGCTTGTCTTTAATTACTTTGGGTTTCCTGAGGCAGCATGCTCTAAATAGAAGCAATCACCTCTCAGCACAAGGCATTCCCAGAAGCTCTTAATTCAGCTGTGGTTTTTATTTATTCTTGAGCAGTCAGCCCTCATTAGCCACGAGAGTTTCTACAGATCCAAGAATATTTTTGAATATTTAAACAAAATGTGGTCAAGCTAGTTCCTGTCCTATTGCTGAAGTACCTTCTAGCTAATGTCTGTGCACAGAGAAAACTGCAGTGCCAGCTGTCCGTTAACTGCTAAATGAGATGTACTCTTGCTACTTTCCAAGGTTCATTATTTTCTGATGATAACAGTGTGTGAAGATTTTATATTACAGGAGTTAGTGCATCTTAGGCACCAAAGAATTTCATTTTTACTCAGTTCTCACTACCTTTAAGATTTAAGTAATACCTTAATGTTAAAAAAAAAGGCATTTACTTCTCTAGTTTCAAATAGACAAAGAGAACCAAAGCATTTAATCAGAGTTTGTATGCAGTAGTATCTTGCTCATAGTGTTTATACTTCAGTTGAAGTAGGAAACATCACAGAAATTCTTACCATTTCTGTTCTACACGATTTAAGTCCTGGCATTAATACGAAGGTGCTTAACATCCAAACTTTATCCTGTTTGTGGAAATCAGAACACTACATTTCATAGAACCATTAGGGATCGGAA